>JABUQX010089999.1:0-15000 GCA_015478945.1 Trachelipus rathkii
TCTACCGATTCTTTAATTTTCTCTGTTTTTTGGTTTCATAACGCTTCAGTAAATGATTTTTTCATTCTATAAGTCTTAAGCATATGCGAAGTGTTTCTTTAAACACACAGTATTTACTGTTGTTTGGACAGCAGAAGAGACATGAGTCAAGTTAATGTATTGGCAACTCAAATGTTCCCCCTTCAAAGGAAAGAGTTCTTAAAAGTATATAAAGAGGTTACTTCGATCCCCCACGGTTATTTGATGTGTGAACTTCACCCCAAAAACACGCACAGAGTGCTGCTCCGTACCAACATTCTACCCTACGAGATAGAAACTGTATACATACCTGAATAATGAGTGCTCTAGTTGCAAAGTATTTACCTCTTATAAAAAAATTTAAAAAGTTGAAACCATCTGAAAAACGTAAACTAATTAGTGAGGATGAGAAATTCATCCAGTGTGTATGTGAAGTCTGTTTAAATCTTATAAAAGGAAATGTTCCTTTAAACAGACCTCAGAAGGTAAAGCTACGTCGCTATAGAAACATCATTAAAAAACTCTCCCTCAACATTAAAAATTTGAAAAATAAAAAGAAGTTACTACAGAGAGGAGGAGGAGTATTCCTGCCATTACTCTTCTCCGTTATAGCTCCCCTGATAACTAAGTGGTTATCCCCATAATGAAGAAGGTTGCTGTACTTCCATATAATGAGTATGAGAAAATGAAGTATAATAATACAGCATCTGTACAGAATTCAGTTCCTCAGATTCATCACTCGCAACCTCAATATGGCCAGTTATTGCCGCACACTGCGCAAAATCCACAATCGCAGTTTCATCATTCACAACCCCAATACACGCAGATATTACAGCCCAATGCATTGACATTACAACCTCTTTCACATCAGCAGCAACAGTTGCACCACCAGAATCCTTATATTGTGAACGACACATTATCTTTCCAGCAGCCTCTACCTCCTAGCTTATATGATCCTAAAGTTGAACAGATAACCAAATATGAGAAAGAAGTGTACAGGATATTAAATTCAGACATTAACATCCATGAGAAACGCATCTTATATCAGGCGGCCATACAAAAATTGATAGATCTTAAAGACTTGCACCTACATCCGTCCCTACGTATCCCGTTAACCGATGATGTAGATATACCTAATGAAGTAAAACTTGAAGTGAAAAATGAAGATAAATTTAAAAATATCCTAGAGGAGAGCTTACCTAATAGAGTGCGTAAATCAGGAATAGCTTTATATAATATTTTAAAAGACCAATTAACTTTGAATGAAGCAGGGGAGATCGTAATTGATGATGAAATAGTTAAAGGATCAAATATTGTGGATTTGATAGCTGATCTCTCACGTAACTGGAAGAAAGGCCCTGTAAAAGGATGGAATGATATCAAACAAGAACTTCAGACTATTAATTTTCCCAGAAGTTTAATCTTAAATACAACGCGATTAGCAGACTTGGATAATATCCCCATTACACCAAGACCTGATTCAAGTCCCTCAGGCACTTCTTACGCTTCAGATAAATTTAAACGTGTTACCAGAGGCCGACTAAGAAAAACACCTTATAATAGGTCTAGTTGGATTAAATCGTAATTATGTATTATCATATATATTTAGTTGTAATGTTTGTGTATAAATAAATGTTATTTTAAATCTTTTTCTCTTTCTTTTTCCCTTGTGACCTAATATCACATTTTTGTGACAAATATATATATATATATATATATATATATATATATATATATATATATAATATATATATATATATATATATATATATATATATATATATATATATATATATATATAACGCTTACACGTGTGTCAGTAGACAACATGGAGGCGAAGGAGGTAGTTGATAAGTATTACTTCAATCTGAGGGAGCCAAATAGTTTTGGGGGTTTCAATAGGTTTGCTTTAAGGTATCCTAATATTGAGAAAAAAGAGTTAAAAGCATATTTGGAGGGTGAAGAGGCATTTACTCTACATAAACCTGTAAGAAAAAAATTTCCTACACGGAAAACCATATCTCCGCAGCTCGATAGCATATGGCAGTTAGATTTATCGGAAATGATTAAATACAGCTCTTATAATGAAGGTTTTCAATATATACTTTTTACAATTGACGTATACTCTAGATACTTGTGGTTGAGGCCAATAAAAGATAAAAGATCAGCTACAGTTGCCGATGCTGTACTTGAAATTATAGAGGACGAGCGGAGAACACCTAAATCATTTTGGACAGATTCAGGAATGGAATTCAAGGGGCGAGAGTTTCAGGAGATGCTCTGGGAGTATGGTATAAGCTATTACAATACATTTTCCGTAAACAAAGCGGCAATAGTTGAAAGAGTCCAACGTACTATTAAAGAACGCATGCATAGATATTTTACTAAAATGAATACTTTTAAATATATTGATATACTGGACGATCTGGCTTATTCTTATAACAGGTCTTACCATAGAACTATAAAGTCAACTCCTTTAGAGATGTCAAAAACTAGAGGACGTATGGCACATATGGGTGAAAAAGAAAACAAAATAAAAGATAATTCAGGAATAAAGGTAAACGATTATGTAAGAGTTTCTCGAACAGAAGAAAGGTTTAGAAAAGGATATGAATCCGGTTGGACTACGGAAGTTTTTAAAGTTCACAATATCCGAACATTCAGTCGTGATAGTTTAAAGATTTAAATGGTGAAAAAATAAAAGGCGGATTTTATAAACAGGAAATACAAAAAGTAAGGTTCAATCCTGTAACTCATGAATATAAAATTGAAAAAATATTAGCTACGAGAGGTAAAGGAAAAAATAAGCAGTTACTTGTGAAATGGAGGGGATATCCTGCCAAGTTTAATACTTATATAAAAGCAAGTGAAGTTAAGAATCATTAATCAGTTGTCATTATAATCATGGAGAGTGTAGATCACTTTTATATAACTCTGCCTTCTTCAGCCTCCTTGGATTTACATCCTGATAATAAACTCTCGGATTTTACAACTGTGCTAATGAATCCTATACAACTTGAAAGAGAGGCATACGAAGTAGGATTATGTGAAATGATATTAAATACGGACATAGAAAATTTGCCTCACAATCTATTCTGGATGACTGTGTACAGAAGTGTAGAATGTGTTGAAACTATATTACAAGCGGAAGGTACTCGTTTTCTGAAAAGAACTACAATTGCCAAAAAGATGAATACGACCACACTTGCTACAAAAGAATACTTCATTGAAGAATTTGTTCTGCGACGGTCTTATTTTAAATCGGTTCCTGCTATTTTTAGTCATTTAAACGTTCTCTTTGATATGAGTATTATGTGTAAGGACTTGGTATACAAAACTGAAATGCGTACCTATGAAGATAAAGTAATAATATCTTTAAGTTCAAAAGTAAATGTAAACCTACGAGACCGGGACATGTTTTTTCTCGAACGATCACCATGGCAACGCAAACATATTCGTAGACGTGATGCTGAGTTGGATATACTTCATGATATCCCTACTATGTTGAAGAGGGTTATACTATCTGTGGAGAATAACCGCATGACTCCACATGAACAAAAAGATGAAGCAGAGCGAGTACTGCATTATACATGTACCCCATCCGAGATGCTCAACCACCCAGGTATGGCTTATGTATATACAAATATAATTGATCATCAATATGTAGGTAATACTAAAGCTCCTTTATTAAGAGTAGTATATTTTCCCAAAGAGAGTAAAGTTATAACATTCCCTAATGTTCATTATCTACCTCTGAATAGATCAAATTTTGACTCTGTACGCGTGCATATAAAAGATGTAGAAGGAAATCCTTTTCCCTTTACACACGGTGCATTGTTATGCAAAGTTCATATTAGAAAGAAACAGATGCAGTAATTACAGCATAATGGAATATATAAGAGGTGTAGTCAGATATATTTTTCATTCATTAACATACTCTCACAGTGTAAAGATAGTATAAGAAAGATACTCCTGTAATAATGGATGAAGAAAGGGTATTCAGGGGAACAAAAATGCAGAGGGGGTATGGCCTTGGTGGATTTTTTGCCAAGCTATGGAGAAGTGCAAGGCCTTTACTCAGGAAAGGCGGGGAATATATAGGTAAAAAAGCTATAAGAACAGGTTTGCATACTATTCAAGATATTGCTGCAGGAAATAATCCTCGTACAGCATTAAAAAGACGCAATAGCCGATGTTTCAGATGAGATGTTGGATGATGTTAAGCGTAAAATAAGACGTAAAATGTCAGGACAAGGTCGAGGGAACAAGAAGATTGTCATAAAGAAAAAGGCTAAGCGGAAAAAAACTCTAAAGAAAAAATGTATTGATGTATTTGCTATTTAATTACTAACTGATAACTTTTATACGAGCTGTGTATATAAGTAAGGTTTTTTCATGAAAATGTTCATTATACGACCAGAGCTCGCACATGCAAGATGCATTTCCTTCATCCTTCTAGTCCTGATTGTTGTAAGAGTGAATTGGATCTCTTCTCCGTGAACCCTACACAGATTAGCGTTAGCGAGTCCAACTTTATCAGTATTAATCCTTTGCATTCAATTACCAATACAGATGTTCCTCTAGAGTTCAATATTCCAGGCACTTCTGATCAGTACTTAGATCCCTCTAATGTGTTTTTATATGTAAAAACGAAATTGACAAAACCTGATGGTACAGATCTTCCTACGGGTGATGACCATATAGTATATACAGAATCAAATTTCCTGTATACATGTTTCAACCAGGTTGAAGTCTATCTTAACGGAACTTCACTAGGTGCATCAGCTGCTAATTATCCTTATAGGAGCTATATAGAACATTTGTTAAATTATTCAGACGATGCTAAGCAATCTCATCTCAAATCATGTGGTTTTTACAGTTTCAAAGATGAAGCTGCACATATAGATAAAGCAGCTAGAGTCATAAATAATACTTATGAATTTTACGGACGATTAAATGGCGATATCTTCTCTCAAGAACGACTCATTCTACCATCTGTAGATACTAGAATCATTTTATCACGATCAAATCCTAAATTTGCTCTTAAAATAAAAAGTAAACCTACTGCTACAGCTGTATGTCCTGAACCTGTTTTCAAACTGCTGGAGGCTTATCTCTATGTTAGAAAAGTGAAATTATCACCACAGCGACATTTGGAAATTGAAAATTCGCTTTTGAATACTACAGCAAAGTACCCTATTAAGAGAGTTGAAACCAAGATATTTAATTTCACTCAAGGATTATCGAGTATCAATATCCCTAACATTGTGAACGGAAATTTACCACAGAAAGTAATAATAGGGATTGTGGAACATGAAGCCTACTCCGGGAATTATAAAAAGTCACCCTATAAATTCACACCTTTCGGACTTAGGGGCATCAGTTTACATGTGAATGGACTACCTCACGGACGTGATTATGAAATGTTATACAACGGAGACCTATCTCTCTGTACGCGGCCTTTTTACGACTTAATAGCCAATACTGTATCATGTAATGATAGCGGGACAGGTTTAAATCTTGAAGAATACGCCAAGAATAGTAATTTATATGCGTATGATCTTACTGCAGACCTTTCAGCTTGTAACGCCTATCATTTAAACATTTTGAGAAAGGGGACCTTAGGACTAAGTCTCTCTTTTGGATCGATTCTACAATCACCCATCACTGTAGTGGTCTATCTTGAGCATCCTCAACTCATTGAAATTGACAGAGTACGCAACGTACTTTTGAATTATTAAAGATGAATGAAGAGGAAATAAAATCGGTGTTTAAAAATGAACCTCGCTTTTTAGGTGTGTTTGCTATTAACGAAATAAACTCTGTAAAGTTGGAGAAGGACACCTGCTTCATATTCAATACATTGCCTCGTCACATCACCTCAACAGGACATTGGATTTCCGTTTATAGAGCAAAAAACGATACTGTTCACATAATTGATTCTTTGAACTTAAAATTTATATTGAATAATCATTATATTACCTTATTTTTAAAATATAATAATGTAAGCTGTGTAAAAACTATGTCTTACCCTGTTCAGCCCTTATATTCCAATTTATGTGGAGTCTATTGTATTTATTTCATTATATGTTTTTTAAATAATGTATGTTTTAATAAACTTGTAAATATATTTGATGCTAAAAATTTGTATGTCAATGATTTTATAGTTTCTGAATATGTAATAAATGCTTTAAAATGAAAAAACGCGATTTTACTTCCCTTAAAACTCTTATATATAAAAAGTTTTTAATAAAATTTCGTGCAATTTTATTAAAATAAAATGTTTATATAACCGAAACTCTGTGTGTTTTTATTCTTACATTACAAATTAAAAATAAAAATATAAAAGAAAACATAATGTTAATAAATATATGAGTTAAAGCAGTAAAGCAGAGAGTTAAAGCAGTAAAGCAGAGAGTTAAAGCAGTAAAGCAGTGAGTTAAAGCAGTAAAGCAGTAAAACAAAAGCATACTAATCCCCCTAGGTGTTAGGTAACACCTCTATTGTTTTACTGCTTTACTGCTTTAAGGTATGTAATGTATGTGAGTTAAAGCAGTAAAGCAGAAAGTTAAAGCAGTAAAGCAGAAAGTTAAAGCAGTAAAGCATGAGTTAAAGCAGTAAAGCAGTGAGTTAAAGCAGTAAAGCAGTAAAACAAAAGCATACTAATCCCCCTAGGTGTTAGGTAACACCCTCTATTGGTTTTACTGCTTTACATGCTTTAAGGTAATGAATGTATGTGATTAAAGCAGTAAAAAGCAGAAAAGTTTAAGGGCAATAAAGCAGAAAGTTAAAGCAGTAAAGCAGAAAGTTAAAGCAGTAAAGCAGAAAGTTAAAGCAGTAAAACATGAGTTAAAGCAGTAAAGCAGAAAGTTAAAGCAGTAAAGCAGTAAAACAAAGGCATACTAATCCCCTAGGTGTTAGGTAATAACACCTCTATTGTTTTACTGCTTTACTGCTTTAAGGTATGTAAAGTATATGTTTTTAATAAAATTTCGTACAATTGTAGTAAAAAATGAATGACTCATAGTATATTTGAAACGAAATTCTTTGAATAGTTTACATTGATATCATATTTTTCGTTCACGCGGGAATTTTGCGTCTGCGGACGCACGCGGCGGCGGTTACGCTGAAATATTGCGCCTGCGGGCGCACGCGGCGGCGGTTACGCGGTAATTTTGCGCCTGCGGGCGCACGCGGCGGCGGTTTCGCGGATGGGTTGACCTGCGGACGCGGACTCTGAAACGTTTGCGATCACTGTCTCAACTGTGTAACTCTTTAGATATATATTCTGTCATGCTATAAGTGTTATAAAAATACTAACTCATAGTAGGAAGCATTCTAGCAGATTGTAATATACACCATTCGGTTCCTCATACCTTATTACCTAAGGGTGAAGACACCCATATTAGGGCTATTCAGCTCAAGGGGACTAGAAAAGGCCTGAAAAAAGTGGCACTCAGTTGGCACTGTGGCACTCACTTGGCACTATGTGGCACTCACTTGGCACTCATTGGCACTCACTTGGCACTCATTGGCACTCATTGGCACTCACTTGGCACTCACCTGGCACTCACCTGGCACTCATAGAATACTCATAGAACACTAATAGAACATCACAGGTACTTCTTACGGTGATTGGGAACCATCAAAGCCAAGTCAGCGTGGGTTCAAAATTGACCCATGGTATATGGCAAGGTCAAGGGCGTAAATATCATGGTCAAACAAGGTAAAGACGTCAAAAAATAGGGCTAAGCCCCTAAAGGAAGCCCAAAAATTACCGTGGGCAAAAATTGACCCATGGTATCTGTCAAGGGTGTGTATGTGTGTGTGTGTGTGTGTGCGCACGCGCACGTGTGTAAGTGTTAAATGTAAGTGTCTATGGTAAATGTAAGTGTCATAGTGAATGTGTGTATAAGTGTAAGTGTGTGTGTGTGTGTGTGTGTGTGTGTGTGTGTGTGTGTGTGTGTGTGTGTGTGTGTGTGTGTGTGTGTGTGTGTGTGCGCGGCGCTGGCGCGGTGTATAGATGTGACCGAAATATCATGGTCAAACAAGGTTAAGACAATCAAAAGGGCTAAGCCCTAAAGGTCGGCCAAAAATTAACGCGTGGGCAAAAAAATGACCCCATGGTATCCTCTCAAAGCCTTTGGGAACCAATAGGGAAGAAAAAAGGTTAAGACATCAAAAAATAGGGCTACGCCCCTAAATGAAGCCCAAAAATTACCGTGGGCAAAAATGACCCACGGTCGAAAAAATTAGGGGGCGTAAAATAGGGGGGGGGGGTAATACGTACAACGGTTGCTGACGCAACCGTTTGGCGCACCCTTTCTTCGAAAGGGTGCTAAAAATTAGGGTTGCCAAAAATTAGGGTTGCCGAAAAATTAGGGTTGCCAAAAAAATTGGGTTCTCAAAAAATTAGGGTTCTCAAAAAATTAGGGTTCTCAAAAAAATTTAAGGGTTCTCAAAAAATTAGGGTTCTCAAAAAATTAGGGTTCTCAAAAAATTAGGGTTCTCAAAAAATTAGGGTTCTCAAAAAATTAGGGTTCTCAAAAAATTTGGGTTCTCAAAAAAGGTCAAGGCCCAAAAAAAAGTTAAGGTAAAAAATTGGGCTTGCCCAAAAAGGTCAAGGCCCAAAAAGGTCGCGGTCAGAAAAAGGTCAAAAAAGGTCGCGGTCATTTTCGACCGAAATGGCTCCCCTACTACTCAAATTAATCAATCGTTCATGATTTAAAACGTTTTGTTGCATCACAATTATTTAAATTTAACAAAGATTGTTTTTTTCAAATTTTAATTTAAAATATTTCATTCTAGTATCAATCTTCATCTCTTTTTAAAATAATCCCAACAATCTTCATCACTTTAAAACGGGGCATGAGCGAACTTTTAACGCGCAAGCACGATAAGGAATATTGCAAAGAATTTCTTCACTTACGATGTAATTGAGAAGTGGAATAGTCTTTCTTATGAAATAGTGAACAGCGCTAACATCGATTCATTCAAGAAAAAGTTAGATAAACACTTTAAGGATATTGGTCTGTGAACGTCAATTCAACTCGATTTTACTTTATTCAAATACAAGAATTAGTAGTATCCTGAATATGGTAAAATCAAACTAAAAAAATTGAAATCATTTAGAAAATGTTATAAATACATCGTAAAAAGAATTACGGCTTGTAGTAGCTTTGATGTTCATGGCTTGCAAAGTATCCGTTCTAAGATGGTGATATCATCGATCGCACTTTCGCCTTAACCTGTAATAAATAGCTTTGATGTTCACCGCATAGAACATCTGTTACAAATAACTGTAATGAATAACTGTAATAAATAGCTTTGATGTTTACCGCATAGAACATATCTGTTCTAAGACGGTGATCTAATCGATCACACTGAATAACTGTAATAAATAGGTTTGATGTTCACCGCATAGAACATATCTGTTCTAAGACGGTGATCTATTCGATCACACTGAGTAGAAAAAATAATCCAAAAACAACATTTCACCCACTTGTAGCACTATGATGTTTGATGCTTAGAAACAGAAACTGTTCTGAGTGAGCAAACTCATATGTCACATTGACAGAGGACACATCCAACACAATAAATAAACAAAAATACTTAACATACTATGATGTTTGTTGCTTAGAAGCAGATCTGCTCTAAGTGAGCAAACTCATATGTTACATAGAAATAAGTAAAATAATATACTTATTTCAAAATACATAACAGATTTGTTTTAAAACAGTATACACATCCAACACATTAAATAAACAAAAATACTTAACAGACTAGCCTTGAGTGGACTGTAAAGTCTTCTTCTTCTTCTTCTTCTTCTTCTTCTTCTTCTTCTTCTTCTTCTTCTAATTTCTTTCAGCTCATTCTTTTTATTCTCGGGGGTCCAAAATTTTATTATTATATACCGTAAAATATATATATATATATATATATATATATATATATATATATATATATATATATTTATTATATATATATATATATATATATATTATATATATATCATATACCTCAAATATATATATATATATATATATATAGCTCTTAAATTTCAAAAATTGGCACTTCGCTCATAAGATAGTTTCCAGGTGTGACTATTTTTTTTTAAAAACTATTGTTCACTTAATTATTTTTGATTCATAGAAATATTAATTAAATTTGAATATTTATTCCAAATTTATTTAAAATTATAGCATATAATTATTAAAAGCATATATTTGCTTGATTTATTACTTTCCTTCGATTTCTTTCAATGTGCAAAAGATAAAATTCTTCACTGCCAGTGACGTCACGTACATACGCTGAGAAGGAAAAATAGCCAAAAGCTTCCCTTAGAGAGTTGATTTAACATAAGATATTTGTTTTATATCTCTAAAGTAAATTTAAAAATTTTAAATAAAATATTTTTAAAGAATTTAATGTTTTTAATAAATTTCGTATATTAAGCGAAAAAATGTGAAAAAAAGAGTAATTCAGCGATGCTTTTAATATTTTGTAATTTACTTATGATATAAGACAGTACATTGATCTCTCTCTCTCTCTCTCTCTCTCTCTCTCTCTCTCTCTCTCTCTCTCTCTCTTCTCTCTCTCTCTCTCTCTCTGTCTGTCTTTCTGTCTTTATGTTATGTATATCTGTCTCTCTCTCTCTCTCTCTCTCTCTCTCTCTCTCTCTCTCTCTCTCTCTCTCTCTCTCTCTCTCTCTCTCTCTCTCTCTCTCTCTCTCGACAAAATGGCAACTGACCAAACGAATAGTAAACTATGCGTCGTATTCAATACTATTTTAGTAATTAACAATCAAAAGAAAAATTGATAAAATAGAATGATTAATTGTATTAACTAATGTAATTTTTTAAAATTGAATAATTTTAATTTTTGAAATTATCTTTTGGTTACTAGGGAAGCGTTGCTTTCCTTGCTTCCATGGACCGCACGCCTTTGGTATAGTATATATATATATATATATACAGTATATCTATGTAAAAGAAAGAAGGATTATATATATATATTAATTTTATAATATATATATATATATATATATATATATATATATATATATATATATTATATATATATATATATATATATATATATACGGTATATATGTTTTGTTTACTTATCTGCTAACTCTACTGATGATCCTAAATTCTTGGACTATCTAAGGCCCAAAATGGAACACATTCTTCTTTTTTTTCTCTAAAAACATCAATCTTTTTGATTTAAATATTTTACCATGGCCAAATCTTTTTTTCTATTTTTTCAAGATAGAGTCGTTAAACTCACCTATCCAAAATGATCTTGAGCAGATAGTAAAGCTTCCTACCGGTACCCACGATCTCCTTGAAGATGAACCCAACATTCTTGAATTATTTTTAACTTCCAATCCTTCTCCTTATACTACAATTAAGGTCTTTCCACCTCTGTGTTCCTCCGATCACCTCCAGTTCTATCTCTGGAAACCTTATGCAGTTAAGATCCAGCCTTCAGCGGGGAAACCTTTTTAACATTTCGATGCTACGTTGCAAAAATTGTCCCAAGAAATCCCAAACTAACAGTTTGGACAACTGGCAGTAATGTCACCCAACCCATGCCCCAAGCATTTGTTGGGACATCGGCTGTTGCTAAAATGTTTTGTGACATTTTTGTCACTTGTACCATCGACTTTTGAACTTTATTTTGTTTTTCCTATTGTTCCAGGGAATTTTTTGAATGTCCCGAATTTATTTTTCACGATTTTAGTTTACAAAATGAGTATATCAATATTCAAAATAAATATATATACATACAAAACAAAATATATCACTATGTTGAAGAAAAACAGAAGAGAACTTTATTCCTGTACGTTTTAGTCTTTTTTTTTTAAATTGTTGATCATAACCAAGGCCTTCATATGACCTACAAGGCACATTAATATTTCAGTGACTTCCGTTATTGTCTTTTTGACAAGTCAGAAGTATCAATTGCTCAAGGTTTACCGAAAATACGAAAAATAATACCAAAATTTACATTATCTTACCGCAACTTTTAAAAAACAATTTCCTTTCCCAAGAAGAAGAAGAACGTAAAATATGTAAACAACGTTGGCAGTTTAAAAGGAAAATCTACAGAAAATTCTGTAGACAATGCCAGGCCTGTGGCATATATATTTACTATGAACTTATCCTGCTAAATTTTACGCATATTTAATTAAAATTCCTCATGTATATACAAATATTATTTATTTCTTTTATCAAATTTATTTGTAAATAAGGTTATAAGCAAAGTTATTAGATAACACCAAAATACTTGCTTCCTTCAATTACGGCAATTTTGAAATTTTCATAGTATACGCAGATTTAAATTATTAATAATAAATAATGGTACGATACATGATAAATATGGTTATTTATTTCATTATTCACTTCTATACCAAAATGTACATAACATTAGGTAAATTTTGATTATATATATGATATATATATATATATATATATATATATATATATATATATATATATAATATATATATATATATATATATATATATATATATATATATATATATATATATATATATATATATATATATATATATATATATATACCATCTGTGTAAGTCAACTTTCATCCTCCAATTCATGTGTTATAAAAATGGAGTTTTACTGAACAATATTAATATAATTATAAATAGAAAAATTTGCTTTATTTTATTTCCAATTTTAACTTTAGAAAAATAGTGTAGTATATAAAAAGAAAAGAAATTTAGACTGTGTGGGTAGTTATTTTAAATAAAATAATCTATCATTCTGACAATAACCAAAATGTTGAGTTTTAAAGAATACGCGCAAGTGCATCACACACACACACAGATACACACACGCATATATATATATATATATATATATATATATATATATATTAATATATATATTATATATATAAATGATAAATATGTAACATAGATAAAATAAAGTAATTTACTATATATATAATATATATATATATATATATACATTTATATATATATAATATATATATATATATATATATATATATATATATATAATATATATATATATATATATATATATATATATATTATATATATATAATATATACATATATATAATATATATAATATATTATATATAATATATATATATAATATATATATATATATATATATATATATATATATATATTATATATATATATATATATATATTAATATATATTATATATATATACATATATATATAATTATATATTATATATATATATATATATATATATATATATATAATATATATATATATATATATATATATATATATATACATATAATATATATATATATATATATATATAAATATATATACTATATAATATATATATATATATTATATATAATATATATAATTATATTATATAGTATATATATATATATATATAATTATATTATAATTATATATATACTATATATATATATATATAATATATATATATATATTATATTTAGTGATGGGACGATTAATCGTCATCGTCATCGTCATCGGCATAAACTCGGCATATTTTTTTAAAAATCGTCATCGTCCATCGTCATTCGGCAAATTTTCGCCGATTATTTTTGCCGATTATTGAACAAAATATTAAGAATTTGAATAAGTATTAAAACTCAATAATAATAATATAATAATAATAATAATAATAATAATAAATAATAATAATAATAACTAATAATAATTTATATACTATATATATATATATATATATATATATATATTATATTTATATAATATATATATATATTATATATAATATATATATATTATATTATATATATATATATATATATATATATTTATATACCCATTTTGCTATGGTAAATGTATGACATTCCAGTCCTATGGTTCCGACTTTTCTGTTTATGCGTTTCATATCACACTCATCTCCAGACAACATATCAACCACATACTTATATTCAAACCTCTCTTCTAGACCATCTTGAGACATCCTGATCCCTTTATATATCCATACGTGTAGGGAGAAAAAAATTGCCCACACAGCGTATGTTCTGCGTGTCGTAGAAGGCGACTAAGGGACGGTGGTAGTTAGGTTGGCTGCCTACTACCAACTTATCTTTGCCGGAATGTTTAATGCATGCCTCGAGAAGGTCGTGATCGCAAGTAATCGCCCTTCTATCCTTCGCGAAAATGTATGAATCCGTATCTGTATAGAAATGCAGGAATAAATGGTGAGGAGATGAGAGAGAGGTGATGGATGTATTTAGAAAGGGCAAATTTGATTTGCTCGCTTGGTGACTGAAACAAAGATGAAAGGAAACGGTGAAATGAGTGGTGTGGTGGGTGAAATGTGTTTGTGGTTGCTGTGGAAAGGATTGATGAGGGGGAATAGAAGGATTGCAATCTGATGAGTGAAGTTTGTGGTTAGAGAGCTATGGTCAGATTTTTGTGTGTGCGAGTACTAGAAGTCTAAAGGTTTTTAAGTTTGAAAAGGTCAAAATTTGTGTGGTTGCGACATATGATCCATCTGAGGGTAATGTTGAAAAGAGTACGATTTTCTTAAGGGACGGTGGTAGTTAGGTTGGCTGCCTACTACCACTTATCTTTTGCCAGGAATGCTAATGCATGCCTCGGAGAAGGTCGTGATCGCAGTAAGCGCCCTTCTATCCTTTGGCGAAAATGTATGAATCGTATCTGTATATGAAATGTCAGAGGAATAAATGTTGAGGAGATGAGGAAAGAGGTGATGGATGTATTTAGAAAGGGCAAATTTGATTTGCTCGCTGTGACTGAAACAAAGATGAAAGGAAACGGTGAAAATGAGTGGTGTGGTGTGAAATGTGTTTGTGTTGCTGTGGAAAGGAATGAGAAGGGGATAGAAGGATTTGCAATTCTGATGAGTGAGTTGTGGTAGAGAGCTATGGTAGATTTTGTGTGTGTGTGAGTACTAGAAGTCTGAAGGTTAAATTTAAGT
>JABUQX010089999.1:27500-37500 GCA_015478945.1 Trachelipus rathkii
ATATATATATATAAGTATATATATATATATAGTATAAAGGTATATATATGGTATATATATATATGAGTTATATATATATATATATATATATATATATATATATATATATATATATATATATATATATATATATATATATATATATATATATTAGATTAGTAATGCACCGAAGTGATCTTTGGCCAGAGTCTACGGCTAGAAAAAATTTCCTTTGGCCGAATTTTTATTATATATAATAATAAGGTCAGCCTCTAGAAGAGCCACAATCCATATCTCAAAAACTACAACAGCTACCGGGAAAAGGAATACATTGCTGGAATGCTGGTCCAATTTTTGTCCTGGAAATGAAAAAAAAAAAAAAATAAAAAAATTATATCTCAAAAACTATAATAGCTACAGCGAAAAGGAATACATTTTTGGAATCCTGGTAAAATTTTACATAGGAAAATGTAAAAATAAAAAAATAAAAAAAATTATTGTTAATAATTATAGTAATATGATTAGAGAGCCTATTTAGAGACCTTTTATTGGTTACTCGTTAAAATAAATAGACTTTCTATAAAATTTTGCTTTTTTTTAACAAAGAATACCCCAAGGGTATAACGCAATCGATGGCAGAGTCGGTTCTCGGCCTCCGGGAACTACGGGGTAGGACTAATTCCCTCCGGGGAGGGTCTCCGAACCCCCGCTCTTTGGTATTTGGGTGTCGCGGGGGTTCCCCGCCCCTCCCCTACGGGGTATGGAAAACGTCCCCCTCCCTGTGTTCCCCGTCGGCTCGAGCCCCTAAATTGCCGTAATACCTTTACAAATAATATATATATATTCATGTCCCAGCACCTCCCAAAAAAATAGCTAATTTTTATGTTTAATTTTTTTTTTTTTTTTTTTTTACATTTTCCTTAACCAAAATTTTTTACAAGGATTCCAAAATGTATTCCTTTTCGCTTAGTTTTCGGAGAGATATGATTTTTTTTTTTTTTTTTTTTAACAGTTTCCTCGGTAAAATTTTTCCAGGATTCCAGCAATGTATTCCTTTTTCCGGTAGCTGTAGTAGTTTTTGAGATATGGATTGTGGCTCTTCTAGAGGCTGGCCTAATAATAATAATAATAATAATAATAATAATAATAATAATAATAATAATAATAATAATAATAATAATAATAATAATAATAATAATAATAATAATAATAATGGAATAATAATAATAATAACAATATTAATAATAATAGTAACATGTCTAAAAAACCTTGAATCTCCTAGCTTAGATATTCAGTGACTGAAGATCTTTCTTCCTTCTACTGCTATTATCTTGTGTCTGTGCTACTGCTCTCCTAATTGAACAGATTTTCCGGATCTTCCTACTTATCACGAGACTGTTATTACTTCTCCTCCAATGCTGGGGTTCTGTACTTAGGGGACTTCAATGTACATCACACTGAGTGGTTGGGCTCCTCTTATACTGACATAGGTGGGAAGGAGGCGAAAACATTCTGCATTCTTAGCGATCTGGAACAGTCGATTAAGTAACCTACACACATGCCAGACCGTACTAACTAATTCGAACACTCTTGACCTGTGCTTCACCACTTCTCCTTTTTGCTACAAATACTCAATTTTATCTGCTACCGGTAACCCTGACCCCAATCTTGTAGCTCTTAATTATAACACTTTCTCTCCAGCAACTCCACCGTGCACTAAACGTACTTTCTGGCTCTTTAATCGGGCTAATTGGGGGATATTACGTCGATTCTTTGCTACCTAACTTTGGTATAAATCCTATTTTGACTCAGAGGACGCTTCGGTGACTGCTGAAAAAGTAAGTTCCGTGATCTCCAAGGGGTGTCTAAGTTAATTCCATATTCTACTAAATCTTTATTTCCTCAAAATCCATGGTTCGATAGCACGTGTTCTCTTGCTCTTCAGGATAAAGACATAGAGACAATGCCTATCGGAAATGGAAAAACTTTCATTTTTCTTTCACTCTTGCTATTTTAGTTCAACTCGGAATCTTCACAAGGATATTATTCATGAGGCTAAGCGTGCTTTCACCAAAAGGAAGTTCGTTGACCTCCTTGGATCTCCAACTGATAAAAATTTCTGGCCCATTGCCAAAAACATATCTAATAACTTCTGTAAATTTGCCTTACCTTCTCTTATTAGCTCTGATGGATCTTTCTAAAAAGGCTAATCTCTTCGGCCTTTTTTTCATTTAATTCCACCTTGGACGGTTCTGGCAACCCTCCTCCTACTCCTCCTCTCAGATGTCCCATGGCTCTCAATGTGATTACATATGATCGGGTGCGTGAGATCCTGAGATCTATGCACGTCAGAAAGGCTAGTTGCACAGATGGCAATCCTCCCTTTTCGATTTTACTCTAAATACCTCAATTATAACACCTTTCCTCAGTGATGGAAGTGCGCATATGTTCAACCGATCCCGAAGAGGGGTAACCTCTCTGACTATTCTAACTATCGTCCTATAGTTCTCACTTGTATTCTGTCCAAAAATCTTTGAAACCTTTTTCAACTCTCATTTCCCGGATCATCTGGAATTTTATTCCCTCCTTTCTGATTACCGATTTGGTATTCGACGTCAACTGTTGACATTCTTTCTTATCTCACTGATTTATAGTCTTCTGCCTTTAGGGACTATGGGGAAGTCGAGTGTAGTGGAGCTTTGATATTTCGAAAGCCTTTGACCGGGCAAGGCATGCGTCGATACTCTCTAAGCTCCCTTCCTTTTGGTTTCCTCCTACTCTTTGCTCACTTATGAATACATCTCTCAGATCGCTCCATATCGGCACCTTTTGATAAACTGACCTCTTCTTTCTAGCCTATCAATTGTGGTGTTATGCTAGGTTCTGTTCCATCTCCAACTTTATTCTTACTTTTCATTAAAGATCTTCTAAACTGCATATCTAACCCTGTTCATTCTTATGCCGATGACTCAACTCTCCAGACTTCCACTTATTTCAAATCTGCTCCCTCTTTTGCTTCTCGACTTCAGTTTTCCGATTTTATTCTTGTCAACCTGGGTGGGATTTCCTAGTGGGGTCGCCTTAACCCTCTGAAGTTCAACTCTTTAAAAACCCAACTATCTCACATCTTTCTCTCTCTCAAAACCACCTCCAACTTTCCTATATTCTTCTATGGCTCTCCCGTCTCACCTGTGGACAACATAAACATTCTTGGTCTCAACATAAACAAGAATCTATCTTAGAAACCTCATATCACAATGGTTGCCTCAAAAAAAGCTGGAAGTTCTGTTCAGGTTGCAAGATTTTTTTCCCCGAACATTTACTCCAATTATATAGGGGTATTATGCGTCCTTGTGTAGAGCACTATTATCACATTTGGGGGGCTCCGGTTCCGCCCTTTCATTAGATCAGGGTTGGAAAAAAACATGGGTTGGACAAAAAAAAACAGCCCAGTGTTTTTTTTTTGTTTTTTGGGGGGGTTTTATTGAGCTTTTTAAAATTTCTATTTTTGAGGAAAAAAATGATCAATAATTGAATTTGTTTTTTGTAATGCCATTTCAGTATTATTTGATAAATATATTATATATTAATAAATATATATATATATATATATATATATATATATATATATATATATATATATATTTATTGGTTATATATATATATATGTTATATATATATATATATAGTATATATATATATATAATTTACAAATTAAACATATAATTGGGTAACGGACATTGTCCAATTCCCACTGCTGAATGAATGTCATTGCCTAATTGGGAAAACTTGTAAAGGTAAATGGTATTGCTATTATTACAGGTTATTGATAATAATGACATAACAGGACTATTTTAACCCTGCTCAGGTACACCTCTTTAAAAATCACATAGTTGGTACACGTTGGTCAAATTTTTCACGGCTTACTTAACCTTATTTAAACCTTTATTTTGATAAACTAGGTTATTGTTTGATTATATTTGATGCATACATCTTCAAAGGGATGACTGAGACAAACTTTCATGCAAACAAATTTTTTTTAAAACCTTTTATAAAAACACAATGTTACTTTTTTTAAAGAAACCCCCCAAAAAACACCATATTTTTTTAATATATAATAAAAAAAACATAAAACTTTTTTTTAATTAAAATTTTTATGCAAATAAACAAAAAATGTGTAGAATCATCGATATTTTCATCCACATCGCCATTTAAGACTCTATTGGCTTCAAGAAATGAAATGAAAGTGAGCCCTAATTTTTTTTAATAAAAAAATGGAATATTTCTATCTACATATGCAAAATATGTACATTTATATATATAGTAAGAAGACGCAGAATCAAGAAAGATAGCAGCAATATATATATATATATAGGCAGCAGGTATATATATATATATATATATATATATATAGACAGTAAGAAGACGCAGAATCCAATTTAGAGAGTAGGCATATGGCGGCAAGTATATGAGGTAAGAGGCAAAGAGCAGTATATATATATATATAAGGCAGTGCACACACGGATATATATATATATATGGGTATATATATATATATATATAAGCTGGATCTTCTCTTCTTACTCCTGTAGAATCTGAGGTGAAAGAAGGAAAAACAGTCGTAAATCAACCAGATTTGCTCCAACAAGAAATAAGTTCTTCAGCTACAAACTCGCCTAAAGAAACCCCACTTGGTGGTTTTGTGTGCTTGCCTAAATAAGGCATTGCATTCAACATATAGGAAGATTGGGAGTCACATACCATTATCAGCTTTATGCCATATTTCGCAGGCTAATTGGCAATGTACATCCTAAAGAGACACCTTCCCCTGAGGCCAATAGATGTTCATCTAAAGTTATATTTTCACCAGGCACATAGTGTGAGGTGCAGTTGGTTATAAAGTTTTCCCAAAAAGATTGACTGGAAAGAATTTATCTACGAGGACACGTACAGCTCTCGTGGAGCTATCATCAAATCGGAGATTTCTAAGCAAAAAATTGAAACATCTCTCTCCCATTGCTGCCCTGAAAAAAGGTGCCCCAATATCACTACTAAAAATTTCCTCGGTGGAAACATGATGTCGGGGGAGCACATGGTGGTGTTTATGGGATGGTGAGTATATGTGCACTATTAGAGGTAGAACACTGTAGTGTTGATGAAGTAGATAGACAAGGTTGTGTTGCTAATGTCGTAGTTGACAAACTTGAAGTTGAAGAGGGGATACAAGGTGGAGTTACAGATGAATTAGTTTTCAGATTTTCCGATTTAGGTGTTTCTGATAAGGCAGTCGACACATTTTCATTTGAAGGGATTGCAGGATCAAGCAACCTATGAAGTGACGAGGTACTTGCACAATCTTTATCGTCATCAATCTCAACCATATTTCTAATTTTTCTTGGAGCAAGAACTAACTTTCTTTTCCTTTTGTTCATATTCATATTTCCAAAACATTCCGCTATTTTACTAACAAATCCATCACTCTCTACAGAGTCATATTCCACGTCATCCTCACTTTCACTGTCTGAGGATTCAAAAAGAGAATTCCCTTCCAAATATGAATTAGACATATATATATATATATATATATATATATATATATATATATATATATATATATATATATATATATATATATATATATATATATATATATATATATATATATATATATATATATATATATATATAGATAAATTATTATTCTATAAGTATATATATATATATATATATATATATAGCAGCAGGACCTAACCATGTTATATAGGCATATATATATATATATATATATGAGCATATATATATATATATATATATATAGGGGCCTATATATATATATTAAGTTATATATATATATATATATATATATATATATATATATATATATATATATATATATATATATATATATATATATATATATATATATATATATATATATATATATATATATATATCTCTTGAGCACCGGAATTTTGGGCACCGCACCGCATTAGAGTATGCTGACCACGCATCGCACCGCACTAGAGTAAGCTCACCACGCACCGCACCTCAAAAATTATTTTTGTCACGCCGCACCGCACTAGAATAAGCACACCACGCACCGCACCTCAAAAATTATTTTTGCCACCACACAGCACCGCACCTCTATGTTTCGATGCGCACCTCACTGGGTCACTGAAATTATGTACTGCACCGCACCACGCACCGCACCACACCGTACGTCATCAAAATAATCGCACCACGCACCGCACCGCACCCGGTGCTTCGGCCAACACTATAAACTGCACTACACTAAACAGACATAAAGGGTATCCGTCGGTAATATATACCACAGAGAAAAAGCATAACCGGTACACGTTGGTCATATATACCACAAATAAAAGCATAAACGGAACACGTTGGTAAATTCTACCACAAACTTCTCACCACGGAGCCCACAGTGCAGCTAAGGTGGATTTTATGTGACAGAAATATCTATTACCCCCTAACTCCCCCAATTCTCCAATTTCATACCCATATCTCATGACGTAATAATTTTAAAAAGAAAAAACTAAAAAATTGCTCTAGGCGTTGGTAATTTTTACCCTCGGGTACCTGAGCAGGGTTAAGTAAAGTAATTAAGTAATATATTTAAATTTATATTATTTAAACTTCGAACATTGTTGTCATCATAATCTGAGGCTCTGGGAAGCTAGTAAGTTACCTAGAAATTAGGCAGGCTTGCACTGATACCTTCCCAAGGAGCTCCATCAACCCACCAGGTCTGGGTTTTTATGGTTAAACCCGAGTAAAATTGGGAGATTTTGAGTGGGAAAAAAATACAGTATATGTATGTAGTCACACTTTATTTAAAAAAAAAAGAGTAAAGAACACTGAAAAAAATTCAGAGATTTTTAATATATATATATATATATATATATATATATATATATATATATATATATATATATATATATATATATATATATATATATATATATATGTGTATTTATATATATATATATATATATATATATATATATATATATATATATATATAGAAAGAAAGAAAGAATTTTCTCTACTTTTGGTCTTGTTTGGTCAAAAGTTTGAAATAGACCTGGGTCAGAAAAAGCTCAAAAACTTGTATGGATATACAAATATCTAAGACAGGCTAGACAGGCAGATAGTAGCTAATGTGAAATAAAATTGGAAAATATGATTAATTCACTGGCTTAGTTAAATGTGATGCTAAGTTTATACTATATTGCATGATATATAAATTTATAAAATAATGGAAATTCAAAATATATTCTAGTAAATTTATAACCAAAGAGGAAATTTTTTTTACTTTTTTAATTACTGAAAAGTTTATTTAGTAATTTTAGTAATGGAATCTAGTTATTACCTTCTAGTCAACAAAATTTAAAGATATATTCATTTGTACTTTTGTATTAAATCTTAAAAATTAATTTTTTTCATTCTCATTTATTTCAAATAATTAAAAGGTATATCAGTGAAAATCGCAGCTGGGCTTTTTTGGATTTTATTAGGTGGGCTTTTATGTGTGTGTTTTTTCAAGGCCAACCCTGCTTTAGATAGGATTGAGGCTAATGTGAAAGGACTAATAAACTGCCCCCTAATTTCAAACTTTCTTGACCCTCTATTTCTGCGACGTCACGTTACTGCACTATCTCTTCACTATAAGTATGACAAAGACCGGTGCTCAAGGGAGTTGACCTCTCGCATTTCGCCATCATTGCACAAGGGGTGCCCTACTTTCTCATGAGTTTTGTGTAAATATTCCCCACCTCACATTACCACACTGCCCCAGAAATTGCAAACCAAATCTCACCGATATCTCCCACCTCCAAAACCTCATAATGGGAGATGACTTCAACGCTCACCATCTTACATGGTACAACACTCAAGAAGCAGACCAAAGAACACACATCATATCCAATTTCGAAAACCTAAGCATCCTAAGCAACACAAACAGCCACACCAGAAACTCACCCCAAACCAACCAAACATGCATATCACCAGACATAACACTATGTTCAATAAATTCACACACTAAACTACACTGGTCAACACAAACTGATCTAAAATCCGACCATCTCCCCATCATCATAAAATACCAAAATGTCAACAAAACAAACTACCCACTCAGGAAAACACAAAAACTACAAAAAGCCGACTAGACACAATTCACGAATTATATAGAAAACAACATACATCCCTAAATACCACAAACTCATCAACACTCAACAAAGCCATACAAAATTTCACTTTTCTAATCCAAAAAGCAGCTAATCAATTCATTCCAAGAGAATAAATACATTAAAAAATACAACCCAACCCTAACACCTGAAATAGAACAACTAATTAAACAACGCAACTCACTCATAAAAATAATACCCACATCACTCCAAACGACAACACAGATTAACGCCCTAAACACCCAAATCATAAACTTAACAAACGTACATTCTTCAAATAACTTCCAAACCTTCCTTACCAAGAACATGTAACACACGAATAACACCATAATGCGGAAAACAATAAATACACTGAAAAACTTAACCAACCAACAAACACACTCAAGAATCCATCAAATTCCAAACACACAAAACCCTCCATCCAACAAACAGCAGGCAAGCATTCTTGCAACTCACTTCGGAAAGCAGAGTCAAAAACCCACACACCCTCAAAACAGAAAAATCATCAAAGCTCTCAAGAAAATAATACTCAACCATGACCCAACAATAGAAATAACCACAACAGATTTAGAAACCATAACAAAGACACTTAAAAACTCACCTGCAACTGGCCCAGACAACATTTCAAACAAACACCTCAAACACCTAGGGAACACAGCTTTAACTCAATTAGCACAAATATTTAACAGTTTCATCAGAATATATTTCATCCCCTCCTATCTGGAAAAAAGCTATCATTATTATACCCAAATTAAAACCAGAAAACGACCCCTCTGACCCTTCATCATATCGCCCCACCTCTCTATTATCAACACTATGCAAACCAATAGAAAAAACCATACTACATAAAATAACCACACCTCACCAAAAACAAATTCCAACACGGCTTCAAACAAATTCATTCAACCACAACCGCACTCATAAACATCATTCAATCCACAATCAACGGCCTAAACTCAAAACCCACTCACAAAGCAATAATCATAGCAATCAACATTAACAAAGCCTTTGACACAGTACCTAAACATAATTTAATCCATAAAATATAAAATCAAATATCCCCACTAACTTAAAGAAATGGATTTCCAATTTGATATCAGAAAAAACACCACAAATACAAACAAACAACACAAAATCCCGAACAGTAAACATCAACAACGGAGTACCCCAAGGAGCAATCCTATCCCCCACATTATTCAACCTTTTCACAGCCGACCCACAACAACCTACGCGGACGACATTACCCTACACACCAAAACCTAAACACTACCATAAACCTGACGCAACAGTACATCAATCAACTTCAAACATGGCTAACAGAAAACAGAATGTCCGACTCACCAAACAAATCATCAATCACATTAATCACCACTGACCGCCAACTTGGCACCCCCCCCCCCAAGTCTACTTAAACAACATTGCCATACCCCTCAACAAAACTCCCAAAATCCTCGGAGCAACACTTGGCACTCATCTCACCTTTACAAAACACACATACAACATAATTTCATCAGCAAACAAGAAACTAAGCATATATATATATATATATAGCATGAGCAGCAGTTATTGTTACATAGTATGTTATATATATATATATATATGTTATATATATTATGTTATATATATATATTTATATATATATATATATATATATGAAAGGTGTGTGTGTGTGCACGCGAAGTGTGTGCGTAAAGTTTGACAGGTCCGGATTAATACGACGTTATCGTACAACATGGGCATAGTGTTCGATCTTCATCTCTACCATTTATTTTGGAAAATGGTTCGAATATATATATATATATATATATATAAAAAAAAAA
>JABUQX010089999.1:42500-50000 GCA_015478945.1 Trachelipus rathkii
CATTTTGGCAAGTTGGTTTTCTTTCCGATTGGGGTCACCCCTACTCAGAGACCCGTAGTTCATGAACCGTACAATATTTTTGTCTCTATAATTTATAATTTTTCATTTGAAGCATTAGTCTACATGTGTACTAAGTTTCAACAGAATCGGAGATGATCGGGCAACCAACCGCCCCTAAATTGGTCCACTTGACATGAATGACTCTCTCTCTCTCTCTCTCTCTCTCTCTATATATATATATATATATATATATATATATATATATATATATATATATATATATATATATATATATATATATATATATATATATATATATATATATATATATACATATATATATATATATATATAATTGCTATTGTTTTAAAAATCTTGTATTCACCGAATTCAAATTCAAATTTATTGACATAATATATTATTTGGTGATAGATTTGCTGATTATGCTTGAGGGATGGTGATTGTACTTACCTACAATTGAGACCCATTGGTGTACGTCCTGAGCTGTTGGGATGTTGGCGTCTGGTTCCAGGAATGGCGAAGAGGAGAGAATACTCCCAAGTTCCGGAAACGTTTCCAGCTGCAAAATAATAAAGATTAAAAGTATTATTATATTAAATAGCGGTAAAATATAACATTTATAACAACAAACAAAATATTATATAAGGTTCCCTTTTATTTATTTTACAAGAAAAATAGTTAAAAATATAGGAAAATTAATACGTTTTGTATAAAACTTTCCAGTGCGATATGGTTGTTTTTAATTTCGAAAGGTCAAAAATTAAGTAATAAGTGGTCAGAGCATTGAACTTGCTCGCAATATATTAAAATTCATTTTTAAAAGCTAAACCTAGCAAGTCAATTTTTCGTTATAGAAGTTTCTGTTTCTTGTACAAATACGAAAATATTTTAAAGAAGTTTTAAATTGTAGAATACAATAATAATAATAATAATAATAATAATAATAATAATAATAATAATAATAATAATAATAATAATAATAATAATAATAATAATAATAATATATGATTTTGTTGCTTTTTCAAGCCTCCTAAATGTATTTCTGTCTACAGAAGAAATTTTCTTTTGTATTATCCTGGAATCAAATAAAACTATTAATTTAATAACAGTACCAAGCTTTCGTCCGTACACTTCGGACATTTTCAAGGAATAGTTTTATTTTTTATATTTCAACAATTTTGATAATATAAATATTGTTTAAACTAATAACAAAAATAAATAAACCAAAATTAATAATTTTAAAAGTTAGAAAAGTTAACCTACGTTGACTTTTTTTATTTAAAAATGTTTAAAAAATTGGACATTTCTGTTATATTTATGTTTATTACTTGGTTTATGTTTCCTTAAGAGCAATGATTTCCCGAGGCGCAATTCATAAAAATCTTTCCTTCTTGTTATGATGGAGAAGCCCTCTTTTATGCTGTTATCGGGATTTTTGTAGTCTTCCTTAATATGTTGAAATATTTTACTCGGCTTATACTTATTCTACTTATGTTGCGACATTTTCATGTTGAGGGTATTCGTTGTATCCAATATAAGCGGTGCTTAACCACTCTCAGAACATTGGAATCGGTACACAACGTTACTACCCTCACCATCCGAAAGCGCTTTACGAGTAGAGAAGAGTTTCAATGGCTTATGGTAAGATCTTAATATAAGCTTCTTCTCGTCTTTCTTTGCTTTAATATGTTTTTTCAAAATTAATTTTAATTTGTTTTCTTCCTCTTTTTTTCTGACTAATATTTTCAGTTTTATAATATACTAAGAGCTTATCTTTTTCATTTTCATTGATAGTATTGGCGAATAAATTATTTAAAGTGTGCTTTATAGTTTTCTCTATAATATACTGGGGGAAGTTATTGTTTATCAGATTCTTTGTTATTCTTTTAATTTCTAAATCAAAAAGGGTCCAATCAGACGATATCTTAAACGCTCGGTGAACTAAAGTCTTTATGGTAGCAATTTTGTAGTTTAGGGGAGTGAAGGAGTCGAAATTCAAGTATGTTCCCTTATCTGTAGATTTAACGTAGACACTTCTATCAATTTTTCCATCCTCTTTAATTTTAATATTAATATCTAAGAAATTAATGTAGTTATTTTTTGCCCTTTCAAAAGTAAATTTTAACATATTAAGGAAGAACACCACAAAAATCCCGATAACAGCATAAAAGAGGGCTTCTCCATCATAACAAGAAAGAAAGATTTTTATGAATTGCGCCTCGGGGAATCATTGCTCTTAAGGAAACATAAACCAGTAATAAACATAAAATATAACGAAATGTCCAATTTTTTAAACATTTTTAAATAACAAAAAGTCAACGTAGGTTATCTTTTCTAACTTTTAAAATTATTAATTTTGGTTTATTTATTTTTGTTATTAGTTTAAACAATATTTATATTATCAAAATTGTTAAAATATAAAAAAAATAAAACTATTCCTTGAAAATGTCCGAAGTGTACGGACGAAAGCTTGGTACTGTTATTAAATCAATAGTTTTATTTTATTCCAGGATAATACTTAAAGAAAATTTCTTCTGTAGAAATAAATACTATCAGGAGGTTTGAAAAAGCAACAAAAGTCATACGTTAAAATAAATGCTGATATTGAGTTTTTAATAATAATAATAATAATAATAATAATAATAATAATAATAATAATAATAATAATAATAATAATAATAATAATAATAATAATAATAATAACAATAACAATAACAATAACAATAACAATAACAATAACAATAATAACAATAACAATAACAATAACAATAACAATAACAATAATAATAATAATAATAATAATAATAATAATAATAATAATAATAATAATAATAATAATAATAATAATAATAATAATAATAATAATAATAACACAATAATAACAATAATAATAATACATTATTATTAATAATAATAATAATAATAATAATAATAATAATAATAATAATAATAATAATAATAATAATAATAATAATAATAATAATAATAATAATAACGTTCGAGTTGGCACAATCATATTATACTCTGCTTTCTCTTGCAGTCAAAAACACGTTTTTTTAAAAAAAAATAAAAAAAATCTAAAAAAGAAACCGACAAATGTATATTTAAAAATTAGAATGTAAAAAGATTTTGAGTGTGAAAGTGATGATAGAGAAAAGCAGAGAACTCTCCAAAATATCCTGCAAACAAACTAGAGAGGACAAAGAACCCAAATTTCAAAGACAAAAATAAAATCGAATGATTACAACCTCAAATTCTTAAACATAAATTATTAAAGGTAAATTTATCTACTAAGAATCATATCTTTCTTATTAAAGAAAAAAACATGAGTGAGAGAGAGGAAAAAAGTTTCATATTTCATTTTCTTAATTGAGCTTTTTTTCTTTCTTCAAACGCCCTCCTGAATTTAAGGATTTAAGAAAAGTGCTTTAGTAGCTTAAATAACCTTCACACACATACTCATATATATATATATATATATATATATATATATATATATATATATATATATAATATATATATATATATATATATATATATATAATATATATATATTTGTGTGTGTTTGTGTGTGTGTGTGTGTGTGTGTGTGTGTGTGTGTGTGTGTGTGTGTGTGTGTGTGTGTGTGTGTGTGTGTTTATTTCTCGGCAAAATTTGCCGCCATAAAGTTAAACAAATATATTATCAGGATTAACATTAAAAAACCCACCCAAAAAATCTGGCACAAAAACAAAACAAAAAACCCACCTAAAAAAAAAAGGGTTTTATTGTTGTTTTTTACATTTTAAACTTTCTTTTCAAGAATTTCAGATATATTTATAAAAATTAATATGCAATAATTACAACTATATTCTGTTTCATTATTAATGAGCTTAGTTGCCTTTTATTTAAGATTTGCACTGATATACCTTTTAAATATTTGAAATAATTGAGAATGAAAAAATATATCTTTTTAAATTTTACTACGAATGAATTCTAGGTCACTAGAGAATAATAACTATATTACCGTATTAAAATTACTAAATAAAAAACTTTTCAGTAAAAATGAATAAATTCATACCTCTTTGGTTATAAATTTGCTACTATATTTTTTGAATTTCCATTATTTTATATAGCATGCAATAAATTATAAAACTAATTGCAACAATATATTGAAGTTAGTCAGTGAATGCATCAGATTTTCCCATTTTATTTTCCATTATTAGTAACTATTTCATACTTTTGACCCAACAAGCCCAAAAGTAGAGAAAATTCTTTTAATTGATCTAGAACTGGCTGGGCATGAATGAAAAATGCCAAAAACTGGCAAAACCCATCTGGTAACTTTTTTATCAGTACATTTTTTCAAATTAATATCCATAATATTCCACCATTTATCTGGGCTTAACTTTGATAACAGTGGTTTTCCTAACATATGGGCTGGGAATACTGTTTTATCTTTTAACCTGTAAGTAATTAGTCCACCAAGGTAATCAGAATAATTTTTTGAATAAATTAATTTAGTGATTTCAGTCAATTGGCCTAAATGCTACAATTACTGATTAATTTTAGAATAAGTTTAGTTCTAGTGACTGAATGAAAATTAAGTCAGTTGCAGAATTAGAATTCACAATTTAACTTAAGGACTTACACTCAAAGTTTAACTTGAAGGCAGAGACTGATTTGAGTTTTAAATAATAACAGCCATTGACAATCTATGCATATGAAACCAATCACCTAGTTTCTAGGTTACAAAAAGCTATTGAGAAAAAATTGCTATAGGGAGTTAACTTATTAAAAAAAATGTAATTTTAAAAAAGCCTGGGCAAAATGGTAAAAAACAATTATATATATATATATATATAAAAAATATATATATATATATATATATATATATATATATATATATATATATATATATATATATATATATATATATATATATATATATATATATATATATATATATATATATTTATATATATATATATATATATATATATATATATATATATATATATATATATATATATTATATATATATATATATATATATATATATATATATATATATATATATATATATATATATATATATATATATATATATATAGTAATACCAAGTAATAATCATGTATTTAACAAAATTTAAAGTATTACATACCCTTTAATGTATGGTATGTACCATCTCATTAACATAAACGTACAGTGATACTTTGAAATACGAGTGCCCCAACTTACGAGATTTCCGTAATACGAGTTGTCAATCGTTCGATTTTTTGCTTTGAATTGCGAGCCAAAATTTAAGGTACGAGCCGCTGCTAGAGATTTTCAGAGTTTATTGAAAGGAAGCACCCAGATAAAGTTGCAACTGGTCGTGCATTGGAGCTATTTAATGACACTTGCCTAACTCATATGCGAAACATTCTGAAAGGGAGGAAGAAACAAACTTCCTTGGACAGTTTTTTCTTGAAACGGCCTGCAAGTGTAAGTGAGGAAAGCGTGGCGAAAAAGCCAAAAACCAGTGAAGAAAATTAAGCTAAGGTCAAGTTGTCTGATATCCAATGAAAATATACACTTTATATAACCAGTTTGTTTCTTTACATTCTCTTTTATTATGTTTTTAGGCAATATTTGTTAATTATAACTACCTTTTCTTATTTAAAAACACGTAACAAAAAAATTTTGGGGTGACATTTTGGGGCTGGAACGATTAATGTCATTCTCACTAATTCCCAATTAAAAATCTGATTTGATATAATGATAAATTGAGTTACTTATCTAGTAACGAAACAAATTCAAACTCGTAATATATATATATTATTATATATATATAAAATAAAATATATATATATATATATATATATATATATATATATATATATATATATATATATATATATATATATATATATATATATATATATATATATATATTTTTTTTATATATATATTTTTATTTATATATATGTATATATATATATATATATATATATATATATATATATATATATATATATATATATATATATATATATATATATATATATATTTATTTATTTATTTATTTATTTTACATATCACCATTTCCGGCATGACTGCAAGGTTGTGTTGGTAGGCGATATGTATTCACAAATATCGCCCACCATTCACGAAAAGAATAATATGGTAGAGAGGAGTTTTCAGCCCCTTGCCACAAGGGAAAGAGAATTTTGAACCCTTTTTTTATATGACTACAACTTCTTCGAGATATAATTAGTTTTGTAAAAAACTAAAAATCTCTGAATTTTCTGCTTTACTCTTAAAAAAAAAGTCATATACTATGCTTTGTTTTTTTTTTCAAATATATCCCCATTTACCCGGGTTTTTAGTTTTTACCATAAAAAAACCAGCCCTAGTAGGTAGGTGGGCAGCTCCTCGGGGAGGTATCCATTGCAACCCTGAGTAGTTTCTAGGTTACAGCTCCTGAACCATAGTGAGGTAGCTAACTTACTAACTTTCCAGAGCCTCAGATAATAGTGATAACAATGTTCAAAGTTTAAATAATATAAATTTAGATATATTCCTTAATTATTTTACTTACCATATTCTTGTTATGTCATTACTATCAGTAGCATGTAACAGTAGCAATACCATTTACCTTTACAAGTTTTATGCACCAATGAGGCAATGACATTCATTCAGAAGTGGGAATTGGACAATGTCCGTTACCAAAATAAATGTTTAGACTGTAATTTTATACCTATTTATTAATTTATTTGTCAAATAATACTGAAATTATATTACAAAAAGAAAAGAAAAAAAAATTCAGCATTTTGTTTTTTCTCAAGATGAGAAACTTAAAAAAAATAAAAAAAGTTTTTTTTTGGTCCAATCCAGGTTTTTTTCCAGCCCTGGATAATATGTCTCCGCATATAACAAAAGTTTATTTTTATAATTACAAATATTTTTAGTACATCGTGGTAAATAATATTGAAGGAACATGCCTAATAATTTTTGTATAAAAATTATTTAACTACTTTATGTTCGAAAACCCCATAAAGAGAAAGATGTCATTGAATGGGATGAGATATTTGTTCGTTATTAACCAATCACAACGTTGCTTACATTTCGACTTAGGAAAATCAAGGCGCTTCTTCTTTCTAGTATAGCCATTGAAATTTTGAATTTTGAAGAGCATATCTGCAATTTGTTCGATAATTTCCCTATCTATCTGACCTAGGGTAAGTTAAAATATTTATACTGTGAAAACACCTTATTATATTAACAACTCATTACAAAAGGTTAAACGCACGCACATCATCGTGTTAATGTACATGAGTTCACATTTATTAGCTGAGTCTGTGTGCGTCATCAGGAGAGATTGCCAGTCAGGACCGAGAATTACTTTAATCCCGACTAATTCACTTGCCTCGTCCATATTTTCTCGCCCCACTACTCGACCATCCGTCTACTCGTTCCTTGTAGAGGTGCTTTTTAGTACTTATAAATTTATTCGCT
>JABUQX010089999.1:57500-67379 GCA_015478945.1 Trachelipus rathkii
CATACATGCAGTATAACATTAATAACTACTGTAACTAAACACCAACCTATTTGTCTATATACTATAAGGATACCCAACCCATCCATATACCTATCCTTTCTAATGTTGCCACTGAATCACACTCAACAACTTCCTGTGGCAAATCATTCCAAAATTTAACAACCTCTATTGCTGAATGCATGCTTTCTTATATCAAGATGGCATGCTTTCTTCTTAATTTTCTTTGTTATGCCCCTGGTCTCCCGTCGGTCCGTGCTCTACTATGAAGAATTTGTTGGTCCTGTATTATCAATAGATGTAAAATTTTGTAGACTTGTATCATGTCCCCTCTGAGAAATCGCCTTCTACAGAAAACATTCCTAACTCTTTCAGCCTCTCCTCATAGCTCTTACCCTCAAATCCAGAAATCATCCTTGTTGCTCTACGTTGTACTCTCTCTAGCATATCTAAGTCTTTCTTTAAATAAGGGGGCCCAAACTTGTGCACAATACTCTATTATTGGCCTAACATAGCTATTATATAGTTTACTTATTACTTCCTTGCTCTTGTAAACAACATTGCGATTTATTATGCCCAGCATCTTATTAGCCTTATTCCTTGCTTCCAAACACTGATTAGCTACAGTAGTAGGGCAACCATATTGGAGGAAAAAAACTGACCTTGACCAACCCGCTTTTACCTGACCTTGACCTTGACTGACCTTGACCTTGACCCACCTGACTTTTTTGAGCCCAAATTTTTACCTGCCGTTGACCTTTTTTTCCCTCGACCTTTTTTTGACCGTGAACTTTTTTCGACCAACCCTTTGGTCTTCCATGGGTCAATTTTGGCCCACGGTATTTTTTGGCAACCCTAATTTTTTGGCAACCCTAATTTTTTGGCAACCCTAATTTTTTGGCAACCCTAATTTTTGGCAACCCTTCGAAGAAGGGTTGCGCCAAACGGTTGCGTCAGCAACCGTTGTACGTAGCCAACCCTAATTTTTTCGACCAACCCTTTGGTCTTCCATGGGTCATATTTTGCCCACGGTAATTTTTGGTCACCCTTTAGGGGCTTAGCCTTTTTGATGTCTTTACCTTGTTTGACCATGATATTTCGGGTCTTGACCATATACCATGGTCAATTTTGGCCCACGGTAATATTTTGTCCTTCCTTTAGGGGCTTAGCCCTTTTTGATGTCTTAACCTTGTTTGACCATGATACTTCGGCCTTGACCTTGCCATATACCATGGGTCAATTTTGGCCCACGCCAATTTTCTGCCCACTCGTGGCCCACCCGTCACATATTTCGTTCCTAACTTGTACGCATGTATGGATCTATCCTAACTTGAACACCTACACACACACACACACACACACACACACACACACACACACACACACACACACACACTTATACATACATTCACTATGACACTTACACTCACCCATAGATACTTGCACTTACATTTACACTTATACACATGTACAAACACAACGACCAATCCTTTGGTCTCTCCATGGGTCACCTTGACCCACCCTAATTCTTTGGGTCATCCCTAATTTTCGAAAGACCCAATTTTCGGCAAACCCTTTGGTCTTCCAGGGTGCAATTTTGAGAACCCATTTTCGGTCAACCCTTTTGTATTCTACGGTACAATTTTGATGTCTTCAGCTTTGATGCCTCAACTTGATGCCTCAACTTTGATGTCTTCAACTTTAATGCCCCAGCTTTGATGCCTCACCTTGTTGATGGCTCAATCCTTGATGGTGTCATCTTTATTTAAAATCCCATTGTTGGTTCTGCATGGGTCAATTTTGACCCAAGATTTATTGATGGTTCAACTTTGATGGTTCCCAATCACCGTAAGGAGTATCTAGTGATGTTCTATTAGTGTTCTATGAGTATTAGATGAGTGCCAGGTGAGTGCCAGGTGAGTGCCAAGTGAGTGCCAATGGGAGTGCCAATGAGTGCCAAGTGAGTGCCAATGAGTGCTAAGGAGTGCCACATAGTGCCAAGTGAGTGCCGCGCATAGTGCCAACTGAGTGCCACTTTTTCAAGTCTTTTCTAGCCTCCCCTGAGCCTAGAATAGCCCTAATATGGGTGTCTACCCCTAGGTAATAAGGTATGAGGAATCGATTGGTGTATATTACAATCTGCTAGAATGCTTCCTACTATGAGTTAGTATTTTTATAACACTTATAACACGATAGAATATATATCTAAAGAGCTACACATTTGAGACAGTGACCGCAAACGTTTCAGAGTCCGCGTCCGCAGGTGAACCCCGTCGCGAACCCGCCGCGTGCGCCCGCAGGCGCAATATTACCGCCGTCGCGTGGTGCGTCCGCAGGCGCAATATTTCCGCGTAACCCGCCGCCCGCAGGCGCAATATTCTCGCGCGAATGAAAAATGATATCAATGTAAACTATTCAAAGAATTTCTTTTCAAATATACTATGAGTCATTCATTTTTACTACAATTGTACGAAATTTTTATTAAAAACATATACTTTAATATACCTTAAAGCAGTAAATCAGTAAATCAATAGAGGTAATAACACCAAAGGGATTAGTATGCTTTTTGTTTTACCGTTTTACTGCTTTAACTCATGTATGTCTTACTGCTTTAACTCATGTTTTACTGCTTTAACCCATATGTACATTACATACCTTAAAGCAGTAAATCAGTAAATCAATAGAGGTGTTACCTAACACCAAAGGGATTAGTATGCTTTTGTTTTACTGTTTTACTGCTTTAACTCATGTTTTACTGCTTTAACTCATATGTTTTACTGCTTTAACTCACATATTTATTAACATTACATACCTTAAAGCAGTAAATCAGTAAATCAATAGAGGTGTTATTACCAAAGGATTAGTATGCTTTTGTTTTACTGTTTTACTGCTTTAACTCATGTTTTACTGCTTTAACTCATATATTTATTAACATTACATTTTTTATTTTGTTTTAATACTTTTTATTATTATTGTTTTATTACTTTTATTTTTATTTAAAAATTGTAATGAAAGAAAAACACACACGCAGTGTCTGATATATAAACATTTTATTTTAATAAAATTGTATGAAATTTTTTAAAACCTTTTATATATACGAGTTTTAGGGGTAGTAAAAGCGCATTTTTTTCATTTTAAAGCATTTATTACATAATTAGAAACTATAAAATCATTGACATACAAATTTTTAGCATCAAATATATTTACAAGTTTATTAAAACATACGTTATTTAAAAAGCACATAATGAAATAAATACAATAGACTCCACATAAATTAGAATATAAGGGTTGAACAGGGTAAGACATAGTTTTTACACAACTTACATTATTATATTTTAAAAATAAGGTGATATAATGATTATTCAATATAAATTTTAAGTTCAAAGAATCAATTATGTGAACAGTATCGTTTTTTGCCCTATAAACGGAAATCCAATGTCCTGTTGAGGTGATGTGACGAGGCAATGTATTGAATATGAAGCATGTATCCTTCTCCAACTTTACAGAGTTTATTTCGTTAATAGCGAACACACCTAAAAAGCGATGTTCATTTTTAAACACCGATTTTATTTCCTCTTCATTCATCTTTAATAATTCAAAAGTACGTTGCGCACTCTGTCAATTTCAATGAGTTGAGGATGCTCAAGATAGACCACTACAGTGATGGGTGTTTGTAGACTTGATCCAAAAGAGAGACTTAGTCCTAAGGTACCCTTTCTCAAAATGTTTAAATGATAGGCGTTACAAGCTGAAAGGTCTGCAGTAAGATCATATGCATATAAATTACTATTCTTCGCGTATTCTTCAAGATTTAAGCCTGTTCCGCTATCATTACATGATACAGTATTGGCTATTAAGTCGTAAAAAGGACGAGTACAGAGAGATAGGTCTCCGTTGTATAACATTTCATAATCACGTCCGTGAGGCAATCCATTCACATGTAAACTGATACCCCTAAGTCCGAAAGGTGTGAATTTATAGGGTGACTTTTTATAATTCCCGGAGTAGGCTTCATGTTCGACAATCCCTATTATTACTTTCTGTGGTAAATTTCCGTTCACAATGTTAGGGATATTGATACTTGATAATCCTTGAGTGAAATTAAATATCTTGGTTTCAACTCTCTTAATAGGGTACTTTGCTGTAGTATTCAAAAGCGAATTTTCAATTTCCAAATGCCGCTGTGGTGATAATTTCACTTTTCTGACATAGAGATAAGCCTCTAACAGTTTGAAAACAGGTTCTGGACATACAGCTGTAGCAGTAGGTTTACTTTTTATTTTAAGAGCAAATTTAGGATTTGATCGTGATAAAATGATTCTAGTATCTACAGATGGTAGAATGAGTCTTTCTTGAGAGAAGATATCGCCATTTAAACGACCGTAAAATTCATAAGTATTATTTATGACTTTAGCTGCTTTATCTATATGTGCAGCTTCATCTTTGAAACTGTAAAAACCACATGATTGGAGATGAGATTGTTTAGCGTCGTCTGAATAATTTAACAAATGTTCTATATAGCTTCTATAAGGATAATTAGCCGCTGACGCACCTAGTGAAGTTCCGTTAAGATTCAACCTGCGAAACACATACAGGAAATTTGATTCTGTGTATATACTATATGGTCATCACCCGAAGGAAGATCTGTACCATCAGGTTTAGTGATTTGTTCCCCCCTATAAAAACACATTAGAGGGATCTAAGTACTGATCAGAAGTACCTGGAATATTGAACTCTAGAGGAACATCTGTATTGGTAATTGAATGCAGAGGATTAATACTGATAAAGTTGAACTTACACTAATCTGTGTAGGGTTCATGGAGAAAAGATCCAATTCACTCTTACAACAATCAGGACTAGAAGGATGAAGGAAATGGCATGTGCGAGCTCTGGTCGTATAATGAACATTTTCATGAAAAACCTTACTTATATACACAGCTCGTATAAAAGTTATCAGTTAGTAATTAAATAGCAAATACATCAATACATTTTTTCTTTAGAGTTTTTTTCCGCTTAGCCTTTTTCTTTATGACAATCTTCTTGCCCCCTCGTCCTTGACCTGACATTTTACGTCTTATTTTTCGCTTAACATCATCCAACATCTCATCTGAAACATCGGCAATACGTCTTTTTAATGCTGTACGAGGATTATTTCCTGCAGCAATATCTTGAATAGTATGCAAACCTGTTCTTATAGCTTTTTTACCTATATATTCTCCACCTCTCCTGAGTAGAGGCCTTGCACTTCTCCATAGCTTGGCGAAAAATCCACCAAGGCCATACCCCCTCTGCATTTTTGATCCTCTGAATACCCTTTCTTCGTCCATTATTACAGGAGTGTCTTTCTTATACTATCTTTACACTGCGAGAGTATGTTAATGAATGAAAAAATATATCTGACTACACCTCTTATATATTCCATTATGCTGTAATTACTGCATCTGTTTCTTTCTAATATGAACTTTGCAAAACAATGTCTGTCTGTAAGGGGAAGGGATTTCCTTCACATCTTTTATATGCACGTTAGAGTCAAAATTTGCATTCAGAGGAAGATAATGAAACATTAGGGAATGTTATAACTTTACTCTCTTTGGGAAAATATACTACTCTTAATAAAGGAGCTTTAGTATTACCTACATATTGATGATCAATTATATTTGTATATACATAAGCCATTCCAGGGTGGTTGAGCATCTCGGACGGTGTACATGTATAATGCAGTACCCTATCGCCTTCATCTTTTTGTTCATGTGGAGTCGCGGTTGTTCTCCACAGATAGTATAATCCTCTTCAACATAGTAGGGATATCATGAAGTATATCCAGCTCACCATACCGTTTGCGGATATGTTTTCGCTGCCACTGTGACCGTTCGAGAAAAAACGTATCACGGTCTCTCAGGTTTACACTTACTTTTGATCTTAAAGATATTATTACTTTATCTTCATGGTACGCAAATCAGTTTTGTATACCAAATCCTTACACATAATACTCATATCAAAGAGATCGTTTAAATGACTGAAAATAGCAGGCACCGATTTAAAATAAGCTCGTCGCAGAGCAAATTCTTCAAAGAAGTATTCTCTTGTAGCAAATGTTGTCGTATTCACCTTTTTCGCAATTGTAGTCCTTTTCAGATACCGAGTATCTTCCACTTGTAATATAGTTTCAACACATTCTACACTTCTGTACACCACCATCCAGAATAGATTGTGAGGTAAATTTTCTATGTCCGTATTTAATATCATTTCACATAATCCTACTTCGTATGCCTCTCTTTCAAGTTGAATAGGATTCATTAACACAGTTGTAAAATCCAAGAGTTTATTATCAGGAGCAGTAGCTGAAGACTTGGAGAGTTAACAAAGTGGTCTTACACTCTCCATGATTATAATGCCAACTGATTAATGATTCTTAACTTCACTTGCATTTATATAAGTATTAAACTTAGCAGGATACCCCTTCCATTTCACAAGTAGCTGCTTATTTTTTCCTTTACCTCTCGTAGCTAATATTTTTTCAATTTATATTCGTGAGTTACAGGGTTGAACCTTACTTTTTGTATTTCTTGTTTATAGAACCCTCCTTTTATTTTTTCACCATCTAAATCCTCCAGATAATATAACTTTAAACTATCACGTCGGAATGCTCGGATATTGTGAACTTTAAAAACCTCCGTAGTCCATCCAGCTTCATATCCTTTTCTGAATCTTGCTTCTGATCGAGATACTCTTACATAATCATTCACCTTTATTCCTGACGTTAATTTCATTTTGTTTTCTTTTTTCTTCTCTTCAGGACTGGCTCCAAGTAAAGTTGTGACATTTCTAAAGGAGTTGTCTTTATAGTTCTATGGTAAGACCTGTTATAAGAATGTTTGTGATCAAGTTCAGTATATCAACATATTTAAAAGTAATCTTATCAGTAAAATACCTAGTGTATGTGTTCTTTTAATAGTAATAGTTGTACTTTTCTAACTATAGCTGCTTTGTCTACTGAAATGTATTGTAATAGCTTATACCATACCCCAAAAAGCAGTTTTTGAAACTCTGGACCTTGAATTCCATTCCTGAATCTGTCCAGAATGATTTAGGTGTTCTCCTCTCATCCTCTATAATTTCAAGTACTGCAGTGGCAACTGTGGCTGATCTCTTTTAAAGGTTTTAACCATAAATATCTAGAGTATACGTCAATAGTAAAAAGTATGTATTGAAATCCTTCATTATAAGAACCATATTTAATCCTTCCATAAATCTAATTGCTAAACACTCATCGAGCTGCGGAGATATGGTCTTCCGTGTAGGAAATTTTTTTCTTACAGGTTTATGTAGAGTAAATGCCTCTTCGCCCTCTAAATATGCTTTTAACTCTTTTTTCTCTATATTAGGATACCTTAAAGAAAACCTAGTAAATCCCCCAAAACTATTTGGTTCCCTCAGATTGAAGTAATACTTATCAACCACCTCCTTTGCCTCCATGTTAGATACTGATCCTTACAAACGTTATATATATAGCATAGTATATATATATATATATATATTTATATATATATATATATATATATATATATATATATATATATATATATATATATATATATATATATATATATATATATATAAAAGATATATAAAAAAATATATAATAAAAATTTCGTATTTTATATATATACAAGCATTACAACTAAATAAATATATGATAATACATAATTACGATTTAATCCACCTATGTTTATTATAAGGTGCTTTTCTTATTCTTCCTCTGGTAACACGTTTAAATTTATCTGAAGCGTAAGAAGTGCCTGAGGGACTTGAGTCAGGTCTTGGTGTAATAGGGATATTATCCAAGTCTGCTAAACGTTGTGTATTTAAGATTAAAGTTCTGGGAAAATTAATAGTCTGAAGTTCTTGTTTGATCTCATTCCATCCTTTTACAGGGCCTTTCTTCCAGTTACGTGAGAGATCAGCTATCAAATCCACAATATTTGATCCTTTAACTATTTCATCATCAATTACGATCTGCCCTGCTTCATTCAATGATAATTGTTCTTTTAAAATATTATATAAAGCTATTCCTGATTTACGCACTCTAATAGGTAAGCTCTCCTCCAGGATATTTTTAAATTTATCTTCATTTTTCACTTCAAGCTTTACTTCATTAGGTATATCTACATCATTGGGTAGGGTTTACGTAGTGGTGGATGTAGATGCAAGTCTTTAAGATCTATCATTCTTTGTATGGCATCTTATATAAGATGTTTCCTCAGTTAATGTCTGAATTTAATATCCTGTACACTTCTTTCTCGTAATTGGTTATCTGCTCAACTTTAGGATCATATAAGCTGGGAGGTAGAGGCTGCTGAAAAGATAATGAATCGTTCACAATATAAGGATTCTGTTGGTGCAACTGTTGCTGAAGTGAAAGAGGCTGTAATGCCAATGCATTGTGGGGTAATATCTGCATATATTGAGGTGGTGAATGATGAAACTGTGACTGGGGATTTTGCACAGTGCGTGGTAATAACTGTTCATGTAGAGGTTGTGAATGCTGAATCTGAGGAACTGAATTCTGGACCGATGCTGTATTATTATACTTCATTTTCTCATACTCATTATATGGAAGTACAGCAACCTTCTTCATCACGGGGACAACCACTTAGTTATCAGTGGAGCTATAACGGAGAAGAGTAATGTTGAGGGAGAGTTTTTTAATGATGTTTCTATAACGACGTAGCTTTACCTTCTGAGGTCTGTTTAAAGGAACATTTCCTTTTAAAGATTTAAACAGACTTCACATACACACTGGATGAATTTCTCATCCTCACTAATTAGTTTACGTTTTTCAGAAGGTTTCAGCTTTTTAATTTTTTTTATAAGAGGTAAATACTTTGCAACTAGAGCACTCATTATTCAGGTATGTATACAGTTTCTATCTCATAGGGAAGAATGTTGGTCCGGAGCAACACTCTGTGCGTGTTTTTGGGGTGAAGTTCACACATCAAATAACCGTGGGGTATCGAAGTAACCTCTTTATATACTTTTAAGAACTCTTTCCTTTGAAGGGGAAACATTTGAGTTGCCAATACATTAATTTGACTCATGTCTCTTCTCTGGCCAAACAACAGTAAATACTGTGTGTTTAAAGAAACACTTCGCATATGCTTGCTTTGATGAAAAATATTCTGTGTTATGAAAAACACAGAGATATTTAGATGGTGAGAATAAACTGTGAACGCTTCTGCTATTTCCAAATTCAATTTGTGCATTAAATCATCTAATACAATAATTTTGTGTCCGTGTATATTGTCCAGCGATCTAATATCGTATATGCCTTCATGAAATTGAATAACATCTTTATATTCTTTAAATTTTTCCTGATAAACATTATAACACCATATTATTTTTACAGGGGTTTGTTCAAAAATCTCCATTTCCTTTAAAATATTTAATAATAGAAAGGTTTTACCACATCCTGTAGGTCCAGCTACAAGACATGTAGCCGGACTTCGGAACGTAAATTTCTCCACATCCATACTCGCAAGTGAATAATGTACAATTTTATTAATAAAAGCTGTAAAGCAGTAAAGTACATATTTTTAATAAAATTTCGTACAATTTTATTAAAATAAAATGTTTATATATCAGACACTGCGTGTGTGTTTTTCTTTCATTACAATTTTTAAATAAAAATAAAATAATAAAATAATAATAATAAAAAGTATTAAAACAAAATAAAAAATATAATGTTAATAAATATATGAGTTAAAGCAGTAAAACATGAGCTACGGTAAAACAGTAAAACAAAAGTATACTAATCCCTTTGTTATTACCTTGAATCATTGATTTACTGATTTACTGTTTAAGGTATGTAATGTTAATTGAGTA
>JABUQX010090000.1:0-15000 GCA_015478945.1 Trachelipus rathkii
ATAGAGTTTATCACTGAATGTCATATGTGTGATAAGAAGGAAAGGTTTGAGCAAAGAAGTTTTGAGCTTTGTGGTAATAGATTATACGGATAGTTATTGCAGACTGAAATCTATAAAAAGTAAGATGAAGAAGTAAATTATAAGATTTTTAACATATTTTTTAAAATGTCTAGATATTGTGATAGGAGAGTGAAGCAGTAAGATTATTTAGCATTTTTATATGAGAAAAGTAATTTTTTGGTGTGTATGGTGAGCATGAAGAGTATTATTGGATATACGATTTTGGGATCAATATAAGTGTGAAGGTTTGGAATTTGAATGATGACAGTAATTTCCTAATATAGTGAAGCGTATTCCTGTTGGTTAGATATTAACATAGAACAAGCAGATATTTAACTCATAAGTTATCCTAGGTTTAGTGAATGTATAGAATCATGGGGTGCACGCGCTATGCATAGATGAATTAACCCCTCGCGCTATTTGTAGCCCCAAATGACCTTTTCCAGAAACTTGTTAGATTATATCATGGAAATATAGTAAAGTGAAGTGAGCGTATTAGTTGACGATTAAAGAACCGAGATGGTTGAAGCAGTTTTATTATTTATTCGAAGAGAGTAGTGCTGAGAAGGTGTTAACTAGAGAGATAAAGATATAGAAGTGATAGAATACATGAAAACAGTAGATTATGAAGTTGAGATTCAAGAGTGTAACAGAGAGAGAAAATTATATTAACGAACAAGGTATAAGAATAGAGTGATATTCGGAATAGAACTAATGTGTAGTTGATATTTTCAAATGTCGATACGTAGATTCAAGTTAAAGAATGCTTTTTATTTATAAGATATTCTGTGATAAAATGCCATATGTTATAACTTATTGAATTAGAGGAAAGAAGTTGCGTGAGCGTATGTGTATTTATAAGTTATTACAGAGAAATGTAGAAGCGATTAGGTTATTCTAAATTAAATTAAGGATTATTGTATTTTATATTCATATTACTAAATAAAAGATTTTACATATTTTAAACTAAAGTTTGAGAAGTATTAGCTCAGCTCAAAGAATTTTTACACAATCTTATTGTATTGATTAGATAGAGAAATTTTCTTATATTTGGGAAAATTAAATGAGTAGGAGATAGTAAGTTAGAGATTTTAGAAAGATTAGGACGTTTACTATCTTTTTTTATTCGTTTAGATTAACGATATTGAGTTCAAGAGGGGAAGAGGTAGTTATCAACAAAGAAGTTTTAGATTTTAAAATGTTGTAGAATGTTTGTGTGAGATCTTTTAATAATGGTAAACATAGTATAAAATATTATAAAGATCTTAGCAAATTTTTCAGTTATATTAACTTTCAGTTCAGAACTCGGAGCTGTTCAATTGCATTTTAATGGTTGATGTGATATAGGGTATTGGAACTACCCCATAGGTTCTTCACAGGCTCGAGTTGAGTGCCACTACCCCTTTATATTTTTCTTTTAATTATTTGAGTATATATGTCTGTAATATGTATATTATTTGTAGATGTAGATGATAAGAGGAGTTAACATCTATCAGCAAATAATGAATAAATATTGGTATCTTAATGTGATGAAATCATGAGGGAGCATATGGTATGTTGCTTAACTCTATATACTACACAATATGTCTCTCACTAAATAATGGTGTGTTATTCATCGTTAGGATCGCTACTTCTCTCAATCAAATGTATACCTTACTATAATATTTATTCTTTATATAATAATTATAATTATATATTATCATATATTTTTTACATTTATTCATTTATTTAATTACTATATATATATTAATATATAAACAATTTATATATAAAGCTCATTATTTATATCTTTATATTATTTATTATTATATCTATTAATTACATAGATAATAAAGATAATTTTTATTTATAATTATTATACAATATAAATATATTTCTAATAATTTAAAAGTAAGCTTGTCGTGTGCGGTGCGGTCTTGGTCGCAACTTATTGTTGTAGCCAGTGTGTGTCGCTTGTGACTCGCTCTTCCGTGGGTGCGGTTCTAGCAGCACTGCAAGATGCAAGTGATGTTGATTACGGTTGGTAGATGATGGTGTGGTTATGTGCTTGTTAAGACATATCCCTGTAGCCGGTGCAATGGTTGCGGAGAAGTGTGGTCAAGCCTATAATGCTTTCACGCCGGTGCTACGGACAATACTATTGTAATACTTATACAATAGCTCCATTATACATTTATGTAGTATCAATATTTAAATTTTTAAATTTTTATCTAAAAATTAGTAAAAGTAATAAAAAACAAAGTAAGGAATAATTTTGATATGAAATAGTAGATGAAAATCTAGAATGACTTTGTTTTCCTCAGTATTCTTATGTAACTTAAAATAGTTATGATAACTATACACCTAACTCTTAATTCTCTTATGAATCCGAAATATATTATATTATAATATTATATATATATATATTTTATTAATATAAAATAATATATAGTATATTATTAATATACTATATATATATATATATATATATATATTAATATTATTATAATAAGTATATATTATATGTTATATATTAAATATATAATATATTTTTAATATATATTAATTCTTTAATATATTTATATTATAGTATTATAATATTATCTAAATTATTAATTTATATATATATTATATATTAATATAACTATATAATTAATAATATAATTATGGTATATATTTATATAATACTATGATTTAATTATCAATAATTTAATATATAAATTATAATATATTTAATATATATATTTAATTAATTGTTATATAAAAAAGAGATTTTCTTAAATTCACATGTCTGGGTTGGCTAGGTGTGAGAGCTATTTTAGCGTTTGGTTTGCGCAGATTGGTTTGCGGTGCGTGCGCTGTTGACTTCACGTCAGTCTCTCGAGTTCGTTGCGGTGCGGCGCACTTGAAAAGGAGCGGTGACGGTGTTGTAGTGCGGTTAGCGGTAGTGAATGATGGTGTGCGGTATGGTCTGGTATTGCTCAGACCTTCGGTGCGGAGCGTAGATGCGTTTACGCAAAAATATTTTCCGGTGCTCCGTCAACTAATAATATCATATATATATATAATATATTAATATTATTATATAATAATATAATATATATTATATATATATATTATATAGATATATATTATATATATTATATTATATATTATAATATATATTTTATATTTATTATCTTATATATATTATATATAATATAGTATATATATATATATATAATAAAATATAAATAAATATTATTATATAATAATTATAAATTTTAAATATTATTATATATATATTATATATTATTATATATACATATATTAATTTATATATATATATAGTATATCTATATAAAATATTAATTATTATATTAAATTATATTTAATATATATAGTATTATAGTTATATAAATATATATATTTATATCGTAATATATAATTAATATTAATATTATAATATATTAAATATAATATATAATATTTATAATATATATATTATATATAGTATATATTATATATATATATATATATATCTATAATATATTTAATTATACTATATATATTAATTATTATTAATATTATATTATTATATTATTTATATTATAATATATATTATATATATATATTATTTATTATATATATATTAATTATATATATATTATATATATATTATTATCTTATATATATTATAATATTATTTATTTTGTGTAAAACGAAAAAGAGATTTTGCTACTTCAATCCCTCAGACTCCTGGTTAAAATTTATGACGCGTTAAATAACTGTTTTTAGATGCAGATTTTTGATAGAATTTACATCATTTATCACGAAGCATATTAATTTTATTTTATTACTATTATACCATTAATTAGCACTTCAGGCTACACGTTTTCGCTGATTCGAAATTATATCCTTTTTAATGTATATTAATAGTTTTAAGATACATATGAGGACAATTAAAGCTGCCTGGTATATATTTATATATTATATATATCTTTATTTTATAATTTATATCTTATATATATACATATATATATATATATATAATATATTTATATATATATATATTATTATATATAGTACATACTTTATATATATATATATTATATATATATATATATTATATAAATATATTATATATATATATATATATATATATTATACTATTAATATATAATATATATATATATAAGATATTAATATTATATAATATTATATATATATATATAATATATATATATATATAAATATTAATATTATATAGTATTAGTATATATATTATATTTATTTATATAATATAAATATATATATAAATAATACTATATTAATTATATATATATGATAATGATATAATATATATATATATTATATAGTATTTTATAGGGATGCTCCCGGATTCCGCTCGTCGCTGGCCCGAGTTCCGGCTTTTTAAAATCTCCGGCTCCGCCGGAGACATAGTCTCCGCTTCTCCGTCCGGAGACCTATTTTGAAAAGGTAGTTTTGAAATAGAAATAGTTATAATTCATTGAAAGTAATAATGAGGAATTTTGTATATTAAATTTATTTGGAAGAACTGATTCATACAAAAAATGTTTTTAACAAATTTATTTAATAATTTTTTGTTTTCAGTGAAAAATAATATAAATGAAATAAAAATTTTCATTTTATTATACTGTTAAAAATTAGATCATAAAATGAAAGGCGGATAATGACACCATTTACTAATTTGACTAATTATTTTGATAAGAGAATAAGTGTTTGTTATCCAAAAGATCGAACAAGAAATACACTTTGATCAATCTACCTTCAAAAATGCTATGCAAAATGTTTATGAAATTCGGAAAAGAAATTTTAAACTACAGACCTTAAATGGCCAAGAGGCAAAAAATTAAATAGTTGTAGCCCGGGGCTTTAAAGTTATAATAAACTATTTATGTTTTAAACTAATTTGACTGTAATAATAGATTAAAACAAACCACTTTATATTAAGGTATATATATTATATTATATAATATATATATATATATTAATATATATATATATTATAATATATAGTATATATATATATAATTAATGATTATATATAAATATAAAAAATATATATATAATATAATATATTTATATATATATATTATATATATATATATATATATATATATGAATATATAATATTATATTTTATATATATAATTATATAATATATATATAGATATTAAAAAGTGCATGTACACTGTGTCAGAATATGATAGTATCATAATAGAATTTCTTGACACAAGTAGTATAAAACTGATTAAACAAAAGTCTGTGAAAGGCAGAGTTAAATATTATGCATTGCTATTTAGGTAAACATTCTCTAATATTTAAAATCAACTGCTTAATTATGATGAAGAAACAGGAGTTGATCAGTTAGTGAGAAAGATGATTCCTTTTTACTTGTATAAATATTTATTGCTTGGCTAAACATTCTCTGTAATACACTTGAAGGTGGAGCAGAGAGGTATTTCCTAGCTAATTCAGGTAAGATGCATAGGATAAAGAGCTTTTCTTTCTTTGCACCATAACAGTATTTCAGCATCCGATTTCGTCCATAAGTGTGCTGCAAAATATTTAATACAACTACAACTTTAATAATAACTAATTTCATTGTTGTTTATCTGCACTGCTGCTTCTACGTTGCATTTTAACTTTTCTCATCTTGATCCACTTGGTTGTTTATATCTGCATATTTTATTTCTTCTTACGAATTTTCTTGTACATTGTCATTAAAGCTTAGTATTGATATGTGTTTCTTCAATATCTGCGTTTCATTTTCAGATTCTTCATCTGTTGAGACTGATCATTTTGATCATTTTGTTCATCAGAATCTGAATAAGTAATATTTTCTTACTTTTTAAGTAAATAGTTATACTCTTCTTGAGTATAAATTGTTTATTTATTCTGATCAATAATTTCAAAGGGAGCTATTTGTATTGTGAATTTAGAACTGTTGCAAGTACATAAAGTTCTTCTCTTTAATGTTTTAACAAAAAACCAAAACGTTCAGTACAGAATTTAAAAGTTATTTCTTTAAGTTCGAATGGATATTCCAAGTTTTTGCTAAATAATTTTGCAATGCATTAACTGAAGTATTACAAAAGATAATTTCATCTACTCGTCTTTAGTTATTTAATGGTTGTAGCTTCTAGATTATTATTCTAGTTAGCTGTCAGTGATTGCATTAAATTTCTTGGATTGTTTTTCGAATTTGAATAATTTTTAGTTAATTGCAATTTTTTGCTCTATGATCCTTTGCAGCATATATATGATGAATTCATCTTGTTTCCACATCTTGGATAAGCTTGTGTATTGACAATTTTGAGATTTTTGACTTTCAGTTAAGTTGTAGCATTGGTGATCTACTAAAATGATACAATTTCTAATAAAGTAATAACTCTTAATTGATTTTGAGATAAATATAGCATCATGTTATTACTACTATCTGTAAGTGAAGAATAAAACATGTCTCATTTATATCACCTGTCGCTCTCAATTAACTTTGTAATGTTTGGTGCATTATATGTTGTAAAATGAATATTATTTTTTTTTTTTTAGACCAGTCTTAAAGAATCTAATTTTTAGACATAATATTTTCTGCTGATATGTGAAACATTAAAATACTGATTGTGTAATGTTCCACTTCATTGAAAATCTTTATCAACCAATGCCTGACATACTTATAAAGCTTCTATTAAGTTAATGGCAAGTCTAGCATATTGATGTTAATGATATGCTTTCTGACTAGTACTCTTGATTGCAATATTATATTGTGGATGAATTCGTGATTTTATTATTTTCTTTAATGCCAATTCGCAACAAGCATTTCCATTTGAAATAAATTTTCTGTGCTTTTCTATCATTAATTGTCAAAATTTTGTTTCTTCAGTATTCAACAGTGTAGGTGAAGAAACTTTTTAATAGAGGTGAAGTTGCTATGTGGACATGGGATTATAACTATTGTGGTCTGCGATATTCATGGTTTCTTTTTTCGCCACCTTGCCTCTTGAAGATTCGATATTTCTTTTATCTAAATAATGTGGTTTTTGATTTCTTTCATGAGACAGTAAGTTTTGTGATTATACTATTGTAACCTTTACTTTGGTTTCCTCTGATAGTATTGTATCCAGTAGCGAAAAACCCTTCAGATTTCTCTTATCCTTTCTTTTAATCGTTAAAGTAATCCCGCTAGAAGGCAAATATCCAGAATGGAAATTTAATTACAGATTTTCGTAATATTTTTAGATAAAATCTGTAAAAAATGAAATTTAATATATATGATATATATATATATATATATTATATTATAATATATATATATATAATATATAATTATATATATTATAATATATATATATTATATATTATAATATTACTATAATTAATATAATATATATATTTTTATATATTATAATTAAATTAAAAAATAAATAATAAAATAAAGCAGAATATATATTATTATAATAATATAGCTTTAATAAAATAACAAAAATATAAATAAATAACTATAATATTTATATATTTATGTATTTAGTTATATATTATATATATATATATAGATATATATATTATATATAGTATCATATTTATATATATATTATTTATAATTATATATATATAATAAATATAAATTAATATATTAATATATATATAATAGCTATATATATATTATATTAATATATATATATAATTAATATAATATTATATTATATATATTATATATATTAATTATTATATAATATATATATATATTATATATATATTTAATATTAATATATAATAATATATATATATATATAGTATTATATATATATATATATATACTATATTATAGTATATATATATATATATATATATATATAATATAATATATATATATAATATAATATATAATATACATATATATTATTATAATATTATATATAATATTATAATATATATAGTATTATATATATTATATAATATTATATATTATATATAGATATATATAATATATATATAATATATACATTATATATATTATATTATATATATATTAGTCTATATATTTATAAAGTCCAAGAGCATATAGATTTCTCATTCTCCCGGCCGGATGAACTCCGGGCCGGAATTAAAATTTTCATCTCCGGCTCCGCCTCCGGCTCCGGCCCCGGCTCCTCTCGGTGTCATCTCTAATAATTATTTATATATATATGGTTAATTGTGTTTAAATACAACTGTTGTTTAAACTAACAGCTCTATATTTAAAAACTACATAGATACAGGTGAAAGGAATCTTATGTTGGAATCCTGGTAACCTTTAAGTGGGAAAATGTAAAAAAAAAAAAAAAAAAAAAAATCATATTCAAAAACTACTAATAGCTACAGCGAAAAGATATACCATTTTTGGAATCTTTGTAAAAATTTTAGTTTATGTAATAATGTATCAAAAAATATAAAAAAAGATAAATAAAAAGTAAATATTGGCTTATTTTTTTTTTTAGAAGCATGGGACATAGTATATATTAAATATTATTTGTAAAGGTATTTACACGGCAATGTAGGGGTCTCGAGCCGACGGGGAACACACTGGGGGACGTTTTCCATACCCTAGGGGAGGGCGGAGGAGATCCCCGCGACACCCCAAATTATTCCAAATGAGCGGGGTTCCGAGACCCTCCCGAGGGGGGATAGTCTATCGTTAAGTTCCCGAGGTCCGAGAGACCGACTCCTGCCATCGTGCGTATACCCTTGGGTATACCTTTAGTTAAAAAAAAAGCAAAATTACTAGAAAGTATTTATTTAACGAGTACCAATAAAAGGTCTCTAAATAGGTTCTCTAATCATATTACTATACATTATTAACAATAATTTTTTATTTATTTTACCATTTCTATGTAAAATTTACCAGGATTCCAAAAATATCCTTTTCGCTGTAGCTATTTGTAGTTTTTGAGATATTTATTATATATATAGTATAAATTATATATAATATATATATATTTATATATAATTATTTATGATATATATTATATATATATATATATATATATATATAATATATTTAATATATATCATTATATATTTATTTATTATTATAAATATATATTTATATATATTATTATTATATAATATATATATATATATATATATATATATATATATTATATATATATAATATATAATATATATTATAAATAATATATTAATATAGTATATATACTATAATTATATATAGTATATATTATAGTATATAATATATAATATAATATATATATAATATTAGTATATATTTATATATATATTATATATATATAATAATTATATTATTTAAAATTTTTCCGCAATATGTTACCAGGATTCCCACAATGTATTCCTTTTCCTGTATCTTATTGTAGTTTTTGAGATTGAGTTGTGGCTTTTAAATAAAATTTCACCTATATATAATATATTATATATATATATATATATATATATATATATATATATATATACTATATATATTATATATTATATAATAATATATTAATATATATATATATATATAATATATTTAATTATATTATGATATATATATACTTTTATATATATATATATTATTATTATATATATATAATAGTAGTATAAATTAATAGATATATATATATATCTTATATAATATATATATATATATATATTTATATTGAGAAAATGAAAAATTTTCTTTTTATAAATCATTTTGTTTTTGAGTGCCTAATATAAATATTTGGCTCAAAAACTTATAAAAACTTAATATACGCATCTATAATGTAGAATATTTTTCATGGAATAAGATAACACAATTTAATTTAAGGTAAATAAAAAAAAAAAAACAAAGTAAACACACAAAAAATTTTTTTATTTTATTTAAATTGGTTTTAATGGATAGTCCAAATACGACAGAGAAATGTTCGACAGGTATTGTCGACCGACATCAAAGAAATTTCCCATATTATGCCACGAGGAGTTATGATAGGTTATGTTAGGTTAGGTTAGGTTAAGTTGGTTAAGTTAAGTTGGAATCGTTAGAGAAACTCTAAAAAACCGATTTTTGTTAGCAATGTCGACATTTTGACATGCGACCATTGTTTCCTGTGATATTTAAGTATACTTCGTTTATTATATATATTATATATATATATATATATATTAATTATTATATATATATATATATATATATTAATATTATAATATATAGTTTATATATATTATATATATATAATATTAACTATAATATATTATATTAATATTATATAATATATATATAATATATTATAAGATATTAAGCCTACCTTTTCATTATTTTTGTCATTTGTAAAATACTTGAGAAATCCGTAATCGTTGATGTCTTCCTCGTCGATGCCACCACCACAATCATTACGTTCATCATTATCATCTTTTTCATTTTGATTTGCACCATTTTTATCTTTGGTTTGTTTCAGTGTTTTATATTCAAGAACTGAAGAGTTCCTCTCAGGCTGAGATGTATAAAATGAAATGCTAAAATTATAAATTAACAAAATTATTAGTCAGAAGGTAAGCATTCCTTTTTAAAAGTGATCAAACGATATTGAAAATAATATCTACGAAATATATTTGTGTGGAAAGAAAAGTAATTTAGAAAGAGCATTGTTACAATTATTGAGATAATCGAAGAATAACAATGAATACAAAAATAAAAATACAGAACAAATCAGTAAATATTTTGAGAAGGATAAAAAAAGATGCAATAATAAAATAGAGCAATAAACATAAAAAAAAGGAGATAAAAGGTTTAATGTCAATTGAACAACCTTCCTTTTCGTAAGACGAAAACTTGCATTGGTGCTGTAAGGGTGTTCCGTCACCTCCATAGGATTCCACTCTAATTTCTGTTCAGAAGTTGGCGTACTTGGCTCAAACGCCTCGTTCACTTCGCCTTCAAGATTTGGTTCGAACGCCTTGTTTACTTCGCCTTCAGGAACTTCTGGAGAATTTTCATTCATGATCTGAAACGGAAATATAAGTAACATGAGCATTCTGGTCAAGTACAACAACCACAACAACAACAACAACAAAACTACTACTACTACTACTACTACTACTACTACTACTACTACTACTACTACTACTACTACTACTACTACTACTACTATACTACTACTACTACTACTACTACTACTACTACTACTACAGTATTTCATACCAGGTGCACTAAGGTGGGAGGAAGGGGATAGGGATATCCTCACGTTCTTTCTTGGGGGTATTTGAGGCCTAGCATTACGTTACATGGTCAAAGACCACGTGCGTCTCACACACACGAAGTGTGTGTGTGAGTATTACCCGCCCCAGCTCCTTTCATTGGGCGTTTTTATCCTCCCCAGCATCTTTCAGGGGTTATTTTTATACTTTATGCTATTTCCTGAGTCATTTTTACCCTCCTCAGCTTCCATCAGAGGGTATATTTGTACTTCACGGTCTTTCCCTGGGTGTTTTTATCCTCCCCAGAATCTTTCAGATGGTATTTTTATACTCCATGCTTTTTTGTGGCAGCTATTTTAGGTCTAGGTACAACTGCCCTTAAATTTTTGCTCTTTTATGAGGGATATTTCAGAACCAAGTTCGTGCACATGGTCGGAGACCATGTGTGCCTCACAAACAAGCAGTGTATGTGGGCATCACCCGCCTCAGCTACGTCCATGAGGAGTTTTCAGTGCACCGCACTCCAAGTTTTCTTCTCCGCTCGGCACCCCACTCCAGGTTTGCTCCTTCGCCCCCCTCACTCTGAGACTTCGCCTGTGTTAGGGAGGTCACTGATCTCGTGGGGGGATTTCACTGCTTCACCCCCACCTCCTAAAAGACTGCTCGTGGGCTCTCGGAGACTGCCCTATCACTGACCACCAGGACTTGGTATACGATCACTATACATTCATGTTAGTGCACATACTGGCTCGCGCGGCCATCACCCGCACTCCTTGAGATTCAAACTGGGTCATAAAATGAGACTTTTCTGCCCTGCCGCAAAGGATCTTTAGAATAAATATAAATTAAAATTTATTTAATTATTTAATTATATTATCTATATAACGTGTTAATATTTTTACAGACCCCAAGGACGTAACTCCATAAGGTAGTATAGCAAATAGACAGAAAGTGACCTCTTCACGAACCTCTGTGCGCTACGGCTTTACGACTTTACGGCTTTACGTCTTTACGTCTTTACGTCTTTACGGTTTTAGGGTGTGTAAAAACATGTTTTTACAGACCCTAAAGCGGTAACTAAGAAAGGCAGTAGCGCACGTAGCCCGTAAGTGGCCCCCTCCCCATTCCTTTTGGCGGAACGTCTTTACTGCTTTACTTCTTCAGGGTGTGTAAAAACATGTTTTCACAGACCCTAAAGCTATTTCTCCAAAGCTAGTAGAGCAAATATCCTGGAAGTTACCCCTCCTTAACCCTCTTTGCGATACGTCTTTACGGTTTTACAGCTTTAATACTTCACTGTTACAATTCCTAATTGACCACACATTTTTGTTCATTAAACACATATATATATATATATATTATATATATAGATATATAAGTATATATATTATATTATATATAATATATATTAATAATTTATATATATATATATCTAATATATTATATTAATATATAATATAAATTATATTAAATATAATTTATATTCTTTTATTGTAGAGGATATGAAAAGTTTACTCGTAAAAATTTATTGACATATTAGTAAAATTACATAGGTTGTATGTATAAATAACTATTCACCTCCATCCACAACATCCTTGAAGTCGGTGGACTGTACTATAGCTCCAGAAAACTCTTTTCTTAGTTAGTTTGTTATATATAATCGATAGATATTTCTTTGCATGTTCATCAGAATTGAAACGGCTAAATACTTTACTAGATGAATTAGATTGATTGAAGGATCTTCATTTTAAATCGTTCATCTTAACTATAATGTTTTGTAATTACCGTTTTCGTTATTTTCTCTATATTACCATCCAGTATAGGGATCTATATTATTATACCAGTAATGTTAATTGAAGTATATTGTTTCATGTTTCCTTATGCATGTTGATTCGCGATCAGTAACGTGCACACTATCTAATACAATACAATACGCATTTTGATGGATTAGGTGGGTGTAGGAGTCTAATGAAAAATTCGATATAATTAACCATTGTGTTCAGATTTTAAAATATACAAATTTGGAATATACCGTGTATAGAGGCCATAGCTACCTTTTAATGTTATTTACAAACATCAGTTGCTACGCAGATCAGTTCGCTACTGAATATCATATTCACTGCATTGTATGCAAGTACATTTAAACTCGTGATCGTCATAAACATGAATCTCCTGAACTTATCTTTTATTTTATATAATCGTAAATGTTATAGACATTGTTTTAATACATTTACTCTTGATATGTTATATTATATATATTATAAATTATATATATATTTTATATATAATATATTATATTATGATAATTATACAGTAAGTATATATAATAATAATATATATATATATATTATATCCTTCATCAGTTTCACAGAGTCTACTTCATTAATGGTAAAGACTCCTATAATCAGGTCGTTTTTAACATTTTTTATTATTTCTCTTATTTAATAATTCAAAATCTCATTGCATACTCTGTAATTTGCAAGAATTGAGCCTTGAGGATTTCCAAATAACGATGAAGTGATGTGATTGTAAATCCACGAATGATAATATTTAGCCCTAATGTTGCCTTCTCAATGCTAAATGATTGCCTACATGCTTGATAGATCTGCCCTGATCGAATCATTATAGTACTATCTGGCGTTCCTCATAGTTCTATTCGTCACTATCGCTGCATGGCAGTATTAGCTATTAGGATCGTGAAAAGGAGTGCGCATAAGAGATTGGTCACCTTGTATAACATTGTATAGTCATCCGTAATGGCTGGCCATTACATGTAGGCTTAACCTCGTAACAAATAGGGGAGAATTCTAGCGACCTTTATAACTCCGGATTGCTTCATGTTAATAATTCCTATTATTACTTTCTAGGGTAGATTTCAGTTAACAATGTTAGGGATATTGATACTCGATAATCCCTGAGTAAAATTAAATAGCTTGGTTCCAACTTTCTGATTAGGATAATACTTAGTGTAGTGACTCGAAGCAATTTTTCAATTCTAATGCATGTGGATAATTTAACTTTCGACATAGGAGATAGGCGTCTAACAACTTGAAAATAGGTTCCGGGCATACAGTCTGGCTGAGGTTTACTTTTTATTTAAGCCGCGAATTTAGGATTGATAATGGGTTTACGGATGCAGTCTCCACGCTGGAGAATAAGCTTTCTGAGACAAGATCAATTACGACGTCCGTAAGATTCATGTGTTAATTTGTGAAACAGGAGCTTTATCTATATTAAGCACCTCGTCTCTGAAATAAAAATCGCATGATTGGGATGAGCTGCTTATGTATCGTCTAATCATTAATAATTGTTCTTATAACTTCTAGAAATGTACACTTAGGCTGGACGAAGTGAAAGTTTCTATTGAGAAAATTCAATCTGTTAAAGCAAGTTGCAGAAATTGACTCCGTATAACACAGGATCATGCCTGAGGTAGATTGTTCTAGGATTCTCATATCGTTTTTAAATATAAAAACACATTAAATGGATCTAGATACTGATCTGAGGTGCCTGTAATGTTGCATGAGTAGGGTTAACGCTTATGAAATTGGGCTCGCTTACGCTAATCTAGGTGGGGGCTCATGGGAGAGATCAATCGCTTTTGCGCATCTGCAGAAAATGGGAATGAATTTGCATGTATGAGCTCTGGGCGTATAATGAGGAGCATCGTGATTAAACTTTCCTTATATACAGTATAGTTGCAGAGTAGGACATTTTAGGTAAAATATGCTAACTAGTAATTAAATAGCGAATATATCAAAACAT
>JABUQX010090000.1:37500-45000 GCA_015478945.1 Trachelipus rathkii
CGTGAGGTGAAAACGAGAAACAAATATCAGCAGAAAAGCGTCACAACAAGAAAATGGCGCCACAAAAAAGGGACAAATTAAGATTTGGCTATTGTATTGTACATTTTTTTACACTGAGTACGATTTTGAGATTCCTGATCCCAAAATTTGCGGCTTCGAACCCCAATTTGTAGTTCGAACCCCTTTTCCCCGCGTTTACCTTCAAGTTCTAATGTTTTTCGGGATTTCAGGCGTTTTTGACGCTTGAAGCGTTAAATTAGGGGTTTCTGGGGTTTGCGAGGCGTTTTCTGAGGTTCTGGAACCGGACAAACCAAGCCAATGGAGGACTTAATTGGAATTTTCTAAGATCGTTAGATTTTGACGCTTGAGACTTATAATTATGGATTCCTGAGGTAGGGGATGTCATATTTAAGGTCACTGAGGCGTTTGAAGCATGGAATCCAACTCAAAGGCCCACATGACATGGATTTTCTCTAAAATCGTTAGATTTTGACGCTTGATGTGTCAAATTAGGGGTTTCCTGAGGTCAGGGAAGTCGATTTTGAGGTCGGTGAGGCGTTTGGAGCAGGGAATCCAAGTCAAATGCCGACATGACTTGGATTTTCTCTAAAATCGTTAGATTTTTACGTTTGATGGGTCAAATTATGGGTTCCTAAGGTCAGTGAGATCAATTTTGAGATCAGGTTGACCGATATTTGAGTTTTTAGAAGGTTAGGAACAAGTCTTATAACCCACATTTTTCTCCTCCCCTCAATTTAAGGGAGTTCTGGTTGATGTATCCCCCTCAAATTTGGTATCCCCCTTATTATGGGGTAACATTGACGTAGACGATGTTACCTCCCATAGAGCCCCCCTTTAGGGGGGTGCTGGCCCATAAAAATAGGAAATACCCGTAGAAGGATGAAATTTGGAGATTGCATAGAGGAGGAAGGAGTAAGGAGTCGGAGTCGGAGTACAGGGGACCCCCTTCCGGAGCGGGAGCGGGTCTGTGCTGAATTAATAAATATTCGTTTAGCCCCATATTGGTGTCCTTATATATGTTTATAAGGTCGTAGAACTTGAATATGAGGGTTGTAAGTTCGTAAAGGGTGTCAGGGACCCCCAGAGGGGGTCTCAAAAGAAAAGCAAAGAGTGCACGGAAGACTAAGGAAGGATTATGAAGGAGAAAGGAAGAATGATAAAGGAGTAAGGAGGAACAGAAGAAAGAGTCAGAGATGGTACCAGCATCGGTGCTAGGGCCGGTGAGGTGCTGAGTTAATAAGCATTCGTTTAGTCCCATATTGGTATCAATGTATATGTTTATAAGGTCATAGAACTTGAATATGAGGGATTCAAGTTCCTAATAGATGTCTGGGGACCCCCGGAGGGGGTCCCCAACTGAAATAAAAGAAGAAGAAATGCACGGAGTGCAAAACAGAAGAAGAAGGAGGAAGGAAGAAGAGGAATAAGAAGAAGTCTCATGTGTCGGAGCAAATGAGCCATAGCCTGCACCGGTGCTGGAGCCGGTGCGGTGCTGATTTAGTAAACATTCGTATAATAATACAATAGCCTTACTGTTCACATCACTGATTCTGTTCAAACATGTACAGGTCGTCATTTGTATTGCATCTCACAAAGATAACCCGTTTTCTAAAGGTTGAAGACTGACATTTATATTTTCAAATCTCGTTTTCTTTTTATAAACGTCAACTAATATGTTCTGTTTGCTATTTTTATTTTAAAAGTTTCATTTACATTTATACTCTGAGTTTAAATTTTTTTTTCTTTAAGAAAACTTTTTTTTATTTTTCAAATTTTTAATATTTTTTATTTATTTTAATTTTATTTATTTTTTAAGGAATTATTTTGTTTCAAAACTTTTTTTTATTTATTAATTTATTAATTTACATGCATTTTTCAAACTACATATTTTTTAATTTTATTTATTTAAAAATAACAACACAAATATAACATAACACAAAACTTTTATTTATTTTATTTTACTGTTTAAAAAATATATATTTTTACTAAAATTTTTATTCCTTTTGTTTATAACTTAAAAATTTACGTTTTTACACACACTAAAGCAGCAAATCAGTAAATCAAACCACCCACCCCACCCATCCATGATCTACTGATCTATTGATCTATTGATCTATTGACCTATTGATTAAAATCATATTTTGAATAACATAACACAAAGCGATTATTTATTTTCATTTTATTTGTTTAAAAAAAAATTTTTTTTTTTAAATTTTTTATCCTTTTTATGTTCATAGCTTAAAAAATTTGCGTTTTACACACCCTAAAGCAATAAATCAGTAAATCAAACCACCTACCCCACCCATCCCACCCATCCATGATCTATTGATCTATTGATCTATTGATCTATTGATCTATTGATCTCTTTATTCAAATCATATTATAAATAACATAATACAAAACTTTTATTTATTTTTATTTTTACACACCCTAAAGCAGTAAATCAGTAAATCAAATCGAACACCCACCCCCACCCTGCCCCCTTCCATGATCCATTGATATATTGATCTATTGATCTATTGATCTATTGATCTATTGATTCAAGTCACATTTCGAGTATCATTTTGGATAAACATAACATAAAAATAAGTTCTTTAAATACTGACCAACGAATATATGCTAATGTAACAAAGTTTTCACATCAGTAAAGCTAACATAGCATAACCGGAACTAAGGATATAATGTTCAACGACAAAACCTAACATACCTTACGCGCGAATAAACCACTAATATTAACAAAGTTCCATACTTAACAGCAGTAAAGTAACTAACATTGAATACAGAACGTAACTTATTCACACTTTTTCAAACATATTTCTAACATATCATTGCTATTTTTACAATAGCACAGTAATATTTAACAAAAATTTATCATAACCTTACCTTATTATCATGCTGACCAACGAATATATGCTAACATAACAAAGTTTTCATATCAAAAAAGCTAACATATCATAACCTGAACTAAGAATATAATGTACAACGACAAACCTAACATACCTCACGTATGAATAATCTGCTAACATTTACAAAGTTCCCTACTTATCAAAGGTAAAGTAGCTAACAGTGCATACAAAACTCAATCTATCCCCACTTTTCCAACATATCATCAGCAGCTAAAGCAGTATTATCTAACAAAATCCCTTAACAAAGTGTCCAATCTATCAAAGATACCAGCATCTTGAACTATGAATTGACACTACCTTCATCAAAGTGTCATGCATATCAAATATAACATCATTTTGAACTATGAATAAACGTAGACATTAGCAAAATTCTCGGCCAAACCTAACATTACTCAGCAAAAACCTAACCTAAGCCCACGTTTCTAATACATCATCAGCCACTAACACAGTAATATCTTACAAAACTTATCATTTCTCTAACAAATCAGTGTTAATTTCACATTGTCATAGTAATATTTAATTAAACATAGCCTAACATAGCTATCACATAGACAACCAAAATTATTTCATAAGTTTTACTTTAAAAACAAAGCGATGTTGCCAAATCATCGGTATAACCGCTATTCCCAAATTTCACTAGATTAGAATAAAACGCTATCACGACTAAGGATGAGTCATTATATATCCAAGTAACATACCAAGACCCTATCTAACCGAAAACAATCTAACACCACTTTTCCAACATACCAATGTTAATTTTGCATTAACATAGTCATATTTAACAAAACTTTATCATAACCGTACCTAACTATCATGCAGCCCAACGAATAATTGCAAACATAACAAAGTTTTAGCCTCAGTAAAGCTAAACTAAGAACATAACATACCTAACGCACCCTGCCTACGAATAAACTGCTATCATTAACAAAGTTAACAACTTAACCAATAAAGCTAACATAGCAGAACCTGAACTAAGAACATAATGTAAAACAGCTAACCTAACATAACTTACGTATGAATAATCAGGTATCATTAATAAAGTTCCCTATTTATCAAAGGTAAAGTAGCTGACATTATATACAAACTCAATATAACCTCAATTTTCCAACATTTTAATGCTAATTTTACATTATCATAGTAATATTTAACAATACTTAACAAAATTTTATCATAACCTAACCTAACTATCGCACTGACAAACTAATAAATACTAACTTGAACTAAGAGCATAATGTAAAACAACAACAAACCTTACATACCTTGCGTATGAATAATCTGCTAGCATTAACAAAGTTCCCCCTACATAACGAAGGAAAAGTAGCTAACATTGCATATAAAACTCAATCTATCCCCCCCTTCCAACATAACAATGCTATTTTTACATATGTATGGTAATATTTAACAAAACAACAAAAATTTATCATAACCTAACTATCGCGCTGACAAACTAATAAATGCTAACTTGAACTAAGAACATAACATACCTAACTTACGAATAAACAGTTTTCATTAACAAAGTTTTTCGCTTATCACCGGTATGTAACTAACATTGACCATAAAACTTAGCCTATCTCCCATTTTCTATCATATCTATGCCATATCAATGTTAATTTAATATTAACATAGTAATATTTGTCATATCATAACCTAACTAACATATTGAACGATGAATAAACGCTAGCATAACAAAGTTTTAACATCCGTAAAGCTAACATAATATCACCTAAAACTAAGAACATAACATACCTTACGTAAGAATAAACAGCCAACACTGACAAAGTACTCTGATTAATATCGGTAAAGTAACTACAATTGCATCACAAAACGTAACCTACTCACCTACTTCCCCACAAAGGACTTAACTATCGTACTTACCAAGGTTTGAGGCTATATGACACATATGTTCAGTTGGGTTACTTTATGTTTATACAAAAGCTTTCAGGAATTCTACCCTAATGATAAGCCTAATGATAATGAAATATTACTGATTATAGTACTGATAATGATATATTACTGTGCTAATGTAAAAATAACAATGATATGTTAGAGATATGTTTGGAAAAAGTGTGCATAGATTACAGTACATTAAAGTACATTATATTCTTAGTTCAGTTTGTGATATGCTAGCATTATTGACGTGAAAACTTTGTTACGTTAGCATATATTCGTTGGTCAGTATGATAACTAGGTAATTTTATTATAAGTTTTTGTTAAATATTACTATGTTAATGTAAAATAACAAAGATATGTTAGAGATATTTTTGAAAAAGTATGAATAGGTTACGTTTTGTGTGCAATGTTAGTTACTTTACTGTTGTTAAGTATGAAGCTTTGTTAATGTTAGCGGTTTATTCGCGCGTAAGGTATGTTAGCTTTATTGATGTGAAAACTTTGTTACGTTAGCATATATTCGTTGGTCAGCATGCTAACTAGGTAAGGTTGGGATAAATTTTTGTTATATATTACTGTGCTAATGTAAAAATAACAATGGTATGTTAGAGATATGTTTGAAAAAAGTGTGTATAGGTTACATTCTGTATGCAATGTTAGTTACTTTACTGTTGTTACGTATGGAACATTGTTAATGTTAGCAGGTTATTCGCGCATAATGCTCGCTAGGTTTGTCGTTGTACATTATATTCTTAGTTCAGTTTGTGATTTGCTAGCAATATTGATGTGAAAAACTTTGTTACGTTTGCATATATTCGTTGGTCAGTATGATAATTAGGTAATTTTATGATAAATTTTTGTTAAATATTACTATGTTAATGTAAAATAACAAAGATATGTTAGAGATATTTTTGAAAAAGTATGAATAGGTTACGTTTTGTGTGCAATGTTAGTTACTAAAAGTATGGAGCTTTGTTAATGTTAGCGGTTTATTCGCGCGTAAGGTATGTTAGGTTTTGTCGTTGTACATTATATTCTTAGTTCAGGTTATGATATGTTAGCTTTATTAATATGTAAACTTTGTTGCGCTAACATATATTCGACCGTCAGTAAGATAATTAGGCAAGATTATAATAAATTTTTGTTAAATGTTACTATGTTAATGTTAAAATAACAATAATATGTTTGAAAAAAGTGTGAATAGGTTACGTTTTGTGTGCAATGTTAATTACTTTACTGTTGTTAAGCATGGAACTTTGATAGTGTTAGCAGTTTATTCGCGCGTAAAGTATGTTAGATTTGTAGTTGTACATTATATTCTTAGTTCAGGTTATGCTATGTTAGCTTTACTGATGAGAAAATTTAGTTACGTTAGCATTTATTCGTTGATCAGTATATAAAGAACTTATTTTTATGTTATGTTTATCCAAAATGATACTCGAAATGTGACTTGAATCAATAGATCAATAGATCGATAGATCAATGGATCATGGAAGGGGGCAGGGGGTGGGTGGATGGTTTGACTTACTGATTTACTAATTTACTGTTTAGGGTGTGTAAAACGCAAATTTTTTAAGTTATGAACAAAAAAAAATAAAAAATTTAGTAAAAATATATATTTTTAAACAAATAAAGTAAAAATACATAAAAGTTTTGTTATGTTATTCATAATTTGATTTGAATCAATAGATCAATAGATCAATAGATCGATAGATCATAGATGGTTTGGTTTGATTTACTGATTTACTAATTTACAGCTTCAGGGTATGTAAAACAGCAAATTTTTTAAGTTATAAACATAAAAAGAATAAAAATTTTAGTAAAAATATACATTTTTTAAACAAATAAAAAAAATATGTAAAAGTGTTGTGCTGTTGTACAAAATATGACTTGAATCAATATATAAATAGATCAATAGATCAATATATCATGGATGGGTAGATGGGGAGGGGTGGGTGGTTTGATTAACTGATTTACAGCTTTAGGATCTGTAAAAAGCAATTTTTTTACGTTATAAACATTAAAAGAATGAAAATTGTAGTAAAAACAAAAATGATTTAAACAAATAAAATAAAAAAATAAAAAAGTTTTAAAATAATATATTATTAAATAAATAAAATTAAAAAATTAAGTTTGAAAAATGAATGAAAGTAAGTAAATCAATAAATAAATAAAAGGTTTTGAAATAAAATAATTTTTAAAAAAATATATAAAATTAAAAATAAATAAAAAATAATAAAAATTTGAAAAATAAAAAAAAAATCCTAAATTAAAAACAAAAAACAAAAATTAAACTCAGAATATAAATGTAAATGAAACTTTTAAATAAAAATAGCAAACAAAATATATTACTTGACAGTTTAAAAAAAGAAAACGAGATTTGAAAATATAAATGCCAGTCTACAACCTTTGGAAAACGGGTTATCTTTGTGAGATGCAATATAAATGACGACCTGTACATGTTTGATCAGAAACAGAGATGTGAACAGTTAAGCTATTGTATTATTAAACGAATGTTTACTAAATCAGCACCGCACCGGCTCCAGCACCGGTGCAGGTTATGGCTCATTTGCTTCGATACATGAGACTTCTTCTTATTCCTCTTCTTCCTTCCTCCTTCTTCTTCTGTTTTGCACTCCGTGCATTTCTTCTTTTATTTCAGTTGGGACTCCCCCCGAGGGGG
>JABUQX010090000.1:52500-55589 GCA_015478945.1 Trachelipus rathkii
TCACTTTTACCTCTACTGGCACTCCTCTCTGCATCATCAATGGGTACAACATTCCTACATTCTTTGAATATTTTGTTATTCTTTCCCTCAGTTCTGAGTCTATCCATCCTTTCTCATCGAATATTACTCCTAGATATTTGAATCTGCTGGTCTGTTTTAACTGTGCACCTTCCATCCATATCTCCGCGTGTTCTCCCTGTCTCGATATCGTCATTATCTCCGTCTTCTCCCGGTTTATTTTCATTCCCCACTCCATCATAACTTCATTCCAAGAATTCACAGCAGCTTGTAGTTCGTGTTGTTCCATAGTCACCACAGCCGCGTTGTCCGCGTATACAAAGGTGTATTCCCTATCCTCTCTCATACATATTCTCTTCAAGCAGTTGTCCAGATATAACGCAAAAAGTAAAGGGGACAGCCAGTGGCGTAACTAAGAGTCATAGGGCCCCTGGGCTATATATATAGTATATATATATATATATATATATATATATATATATATATATATATATATATATATAGTATATATATATATATATATATATATATATATATATATATATATATGACTTATATGCTATTTATCAGATTAGTACTCTTTTTTATTGGAGAATATATTTTCATAAAAAAAGTAATGACATTTTTGGAAAGAGTATGTAAAAATGAGTATAAATGTTCTTTAAAAGGGAAAAAACATGTATTAAAGACTTTTCACTTTTTTGTACAAAAATTTAATCATATTCTCAAAAACATCTTTTTACATTCTGCTTCCAAATGTATTATTACTATTTTTACTTAAATATCTAATTTCCCCCTCCCCTCCTCCAAAAAATAAGTATCAATCTAGTTAATTGATATATATATATATATATATATATATATATATATATATATATATATATATATATATATATATATATATATATATATATATATATATATATATATATATATATATATATATACAAGAAATTATAGAATAAGAATGTTAACTTACCAAAATTCGTGAATATCTGTTCTCGGCTTGTCAAAATATTCGAAAGGATGAATGATTTATAGTTTATCAAAACGTTTTTGGCTCATTGCCATGAATTTATTAACCACTTCTTTCAGATCAAGAGTACATGTTTCATTTTCAATGCTTAATAAAACCAATGCACTTAGCCTTGTTTGTGTCATATTGTTCCTTAAAAAAGTTTTTATTAACTTGAGCTTTGAAAACGATCTTTCAGCTGTTGCAGATGTTACTGGTAACGTCAAATACAACTGAATTGCTGTACACAAGTCTGGTAAGCTACTTGCTAAGAAGCTGTTTTCTACGAATAAAAAGTTTGCTAAATCTTTAATAGTTACCATATTTTTCATTTTCACTTCTGTAGTCATTAATGCTTTGAAGGTGATTAATTGTTCATAAACCGAAAGATAAATCTAAATCGTATTTTTCTACCAGTTTTGTAGCCTTTTCTTGCAACTTTTCATTTCGTAGCTCTGCTATTGCTGCAGGAGCAAGAAATGAAAATAACTCATTAACATTGTTCATGCTAATGAAACGAGTAGTTATCTGTTCATTTAAAATATCAAGAGATTTATTGAAAACCCTTATTCTAAAGGCTTTCAATGGGTCTTCAATTCTTTCATCAAAAAACTTTTTAACTGTATTTGACGTCTGGAAGTAATTTTTGCTTCAATGTTCCAATGATGTGCTAACTCCGTAGTTTCTCTCACTACATCTTCAAATTTGTGTCTTAGCTCACATAAGTTTGATTTTGCTTGTCCCAATAGGTAAGTTGCTTTCTTAAGATCTGTATTTGGACTTTGCAATATTTTTGAGACAACATTGATGCTTTCCAATACTTTACTTTGAAACACAAGACAGAGAATAAACTCAAAATTTTCTAACAGCTTCCTGAGACCAAGGGCTTCGTTTCTTTCACTTGACTTCTTACTCATAAATATCACTTGAGATAAGAACTGCGAAATACTTTTGAAATTGTTTTATATTGCTAGTAAGGAATCAGACTTGGATGACCACCTAGTTGGGCACAATTTTTTTAGTGTTTTTGTGATGCATTCGTTATTTGTTGAACAGCTGTTAATTTCTTGCCACCGAGCTGTACTAAAACACATATACTTTTTCCAGTTTGTCATAAAATTTTTGAAGAGCCATTATATCTTTTACAGAATCATTAAGAATTAAATTTAAATTATGAGCTGCACAATGAATGTATTCTGCATTTGGAACAATTTTCTATATACGAGCCTGAAGTCCTGAATATTTCCCTCGCATATTTGCTCCTCCATCATAGCCTTGACCTCTGCATTTTTCTAATTTAATGTTTTTGTTATCTAATACCTTAATTATTTGTTTTTTCAAAGTTTTCGGCACTGTTCTCTGCTATGTTATAAAAACCCACAAATTTTTCTTCAGGGGAGGTGCAACTATTTTTTAAGGGCACGCCCCAATTTCCCCCCCCTAAAAATGGACATAACATTCGGAATTTCCAGCCGATTTTGACTCTATAAACACCAAACTGTAGCTTTTTTGCCCTCTAAACCGTTGTTTTCGGGTGTTTTTCTGTGACTGCAGTCATTCTTTCAGATTTTTCAATTTTTCAAAACCCATGTTTTTGACATTTTTCGTATCAACTTCCAGAATTTTTGTCGAAATGACTTCAAACTTGAAATATGCATAGATAGGTCCATTACCTACGATAGTCAAAGAGAATTTTTCGATTTCTTGAGTTTTGTGCTCAGCGTTGTCCAATTTCCAAACCCACTTTTTTATTTTGAAATGAAAAATTGCGATAATTTTTTCCTGCTCTGGCGAAGTGGATGAAATTTTCAGGGCACATGTAGTCGGGGGAGGGGCACATTTTTTACTTAGATAATTTCTTTGTATATGCAATAGTTTTGGATTTGTTCTTGGAACAAATTTAAAAAATTTATGAAAATTTTTTATTTTTTGAGTATACCAAAAATTATCTAAGTAAAAAGATGCATCTCGCTGAAGCGGCGCACGAAAACGCGAAAGCGTTTCAATGATAAATGCGAAACGGTTAAACACCCACGATAACTGAACGAAGTATTTG
>JABUQX010090001.1:0-2500 GCA_015478945.1 Trachelipus rathkii
TTAACAACTACCCAAGTAAACCTAATCCAAATAGACCAATCAACAGTACATTAACTAACTCAGAGAATCTATGAACCCTTCAACTATAAGACAGAACTAGCACAGGAAATAAGGAATCATAAACTTCTCAAACTTATGATATGAAGAAACAAAAACAACGAAGAAAGAAAAGAGAAAAGAAAAGGTAGCGTTGAAGCCGGCGAAAGCTAGTGGGAATAAAGTTATATATATATATATATATATTTATATATATATATAAATATATATATATATATATATATATATATATATATATATATATATGTTTGCTTATGTAGAAGTGAAAATATTTGTCTGTTTGTAGTAATAAAGTTTAAATTATAAAAAGTGTGTAAATTTATAAGGACATTCGTCAGATATATATATATATATATATATATATATATATATATATATATATATATATATATATATTTAGTTCTCTTTATATATATATATATATATATATAGTATATATATATATAGAGTATATATAGAGTATATATTAATATATATATATATATATATATATATATATATATATATATATATATATATATATATATATATATATATATATATATATATATATATATATATATATATATATATATATATATCTGCAATTAGATATTAGTCCATTGCCCTTTATAGTTGAATTTCTTTTCGGGATTGTATTACATTCAAAATATGCTAGTGTCTGCCTTCACATCCAATTCTTACTTCTGAAGCTTATGTTACTAGATATACTGCATGTTCTATTTCCTGGATGTGGCATGGAGACAAAATAGTCTTAAGTGGCTCAATTACTATATTTCGAAGATCGGCATTTGTTAAGTTCTTTACAACAGGTGGTTCGGTAACTGTTTCGTGTTTCCAATCTATCATGTTTGAATAATCATCTGTATTAAAGTTTAGTGTTTTTGGCAGTTCAAGAGCTCTTGTCGTGGTATCCCTCTTTCTTGCTTCAATAATACCTTGAATACCTAAATATTTTATCTCTTTTCTAGTGTTTACTAGCATAGCAAGTAATATATTCTCAGCATGAGCAAAGTATGAGTTGTTTTTTAGTACACGCTCCATAATCACTGCATGAATTTGTCTACATTTTCAAGTAGGCACATCAGGTACCAAAAATTTCGCGCTCCATCAGTTGCCTTTGGATGACACTTTATCCTAAACCACCCTTGTTCGTAAACTTTCATTATTATATTTACTAGATTTAGAAAAGCTTCACTTGGAAGTTGTGTGTAGAAACGTATAGCCGTAACATCCTGTTTGCTTTTGATAGCCATCTGGTATGATGAAAGGTGCCTGGAAATCTCTTGGCTAATGATAGCGATATATTCCCTGATGCTATCCTAATACACATTTCACACAAATATTTTTGGTCAGTGCCAAGTTGTTTAACGATATCGTCGGGGATCTCTTTGAGGGTGCTGTTAACACGTTCAAAATTGACAATCTCCAGACTATTCAAATCTTCAATTTTTTCCCTAATTATACCATTAAATGTTTTTTAGGTCTGATGTTTGTCTTTCAATTGAATGGAATACGTATCAGAATGGAAGTTCATTTGCATGTAAAAGACTAAATAACCACTGTACCGGTCTTTCCATTAATATATTTTTCAATCATTCTCAAAACACCTCCAACTCATCCAGTGTTAACTGGAGTCCAATCGCAAAGAACACTTTAAGGGAGTTTTTGCTATTAGAATCAATTGTGAAAGTTATTATTTCATCAGTAATACATTTGGCGCTGCCAATGTAACATGAGTCATGTAAATATCATCTGGTTCCCCGACAATAACATAGTGTTCCTCATATTCAGTTCCAGCTTTTGCTTTAGAATGATCTTTTCTGCTGTCGAATCCAATGCATTCAATGGTATTGTTTTCTAATTGGTTTCTGATCACATTCGTGTTGTCAACACGTGTTCTCTCCCTTTCAACATTTTTCCTATCCAACATATTGCTTTCATTTAACATCCCCACATCTTTAAATGCTGCATTTACAATAGCAGTAGTTTCCCTGTAGCTTACATGATACCTGTCCACTGTTATTGCTAAATTATTATACCTAAATCTATTCTGAATATTTATTTTCTCTAAGTTCAAATTCTGGAAGAAATTCATCATCCGCTTCTCTTTTCTTCCATATTATCTTCCTCTATAACATCAAAATTTATTTCTATGTTGGTTGAAGTTGCACACATTTCTCCACTTTGTGTACTCCCACTAATACTACTGCTACTACTACTACTGCTACTGCTAAAGCAACCACCACCCATCCCAAGACTTACAATAGTTTGAGCACTAAGGCTTTCCAATTTTTCTTGGGTCCTTCTTCTCGCACCTGTTACTACTTTATCAATAGGATCTAGCTGATGTTTCCTTTCCTTTTGACCTACAAATGATTCCAAATCAATAATAGGTATAATGTCTTATTTATTAAAGCTGGATTCTTATGTTCTTTGAATG
>JABUQX010090001.1:10000-15484 GCA_015478945.1 Trachelipus rathkii
TATTATTATTATTATTATTATTATTATTATTATTATTATTATTATTATTAGACTTGCTAGATACATGTATGTGCTAATAAAAAAAAAATATTGTACCTCCTTCTGTTCTTAAAAAAATATAATATGCATTGATACACCTTCATTTCCTGTACTTTCTTCCTATCTATGGAACCTAAGTAACTCCGTAATCCATCCTGTAATTGTTATTCAATAACGCTTTATTCTCCTTATTAGCAAAAAAGGAGACTTTAACAGTCATACACAACTTCTGTTCAAAATAACTAAAGATATATCACTACTAAAAAAATACATAAAATTATCTATAGCAATGCTTGCGACTACTTGCTAGCAAATTTTCACTCGAAACAAGCAAGGTGTGAGGCAAATCGTATTAATTTATGAAGTAATACTTACATACACGTTCCCTTCTGTAGACTAAAAAAAACCACTCAATGCATCATCTACAAAGCAACTAAACATTACAACTCAACGCCACAAGACATTAAAATCGAATTATTATATTATATTATATTATATTATATTATATTATATTATATTATATTATATTATATTATATTATATTATATTATATTATATTATATTATATTATATTATATTATATTATATTATATTATACTTATAAGTATAATTAATATAATATTATATTATATTATATTAATTATATTACATACATTATATTATATTATATTTGATTTATATTCATATTATATTATATTCTATTATATTAACTATTATATATTATATTATATTTCTATGACTAAATTTATATATATATTATATTCATATTATATGTATATTACATTATATTATTTATATTATATTATATTATATTATATTATATTATATTATATTATATTATATTATATTATATTATATTACATTATATTATAATATATTATATTATGTTATATTATATTATTAGAAGCCCATTTCTCGTCATTGTATTTTTTCATATTATATTGCTTTTTTTTAATGAGAAGAACTATGTAATAAATACCATGGACAGAATAAAGTATTTTTGATTTTTGATTTTGATTATTATTATTATTATTATTATTAATTTTTATTTATTTATCTATTATTATTATTATTATTATTATTATTATTATTATTATTATTATTATTATTATTATTATTATTATTATTATTATTATTATTATTATTATTATTATTATTATTATTATTAATATTATTATTATTATTGTTATTGTTATTGTTATTGTTATTGTTATTGTTATTGTTATTGTTATTGTTATTATTATTATTATTATTATTATTATTATTATTAATATTACTATTATTATTATTATTATTAATATTATTATTATTATTTTATTAAATTATTATTATTATTATTATTAGTAGTAGTAGTAGTAGTAGTAGTAGTAGTAGTAGTAGTAGTAGTAGTAGTAGTAGTAGTAGTAGTAGTAGTAATTCAGATATCTTCTCATTGTAATAATATCAAACAAATTAAGTCTATTTTATTTTTTTAATTGCTTCCCTTGAGAAATGATTACCACAACTTAACTTGCATAGCTTGAAAAGCAGAATAATTTCTTCGTAAAATCAAGGTCAATCTTTCTATCTCAACCGATGAAAATATAATTAGGTTAATTAAATACAGAAACCTAATCAGAATCCTGTGGATTTTGTTGTCTGGGAAATTTATTTTTGTTGTTATTGCTTTTCATTATCAATTACTGATCAAAATATCAAGAAAGCTCTGTCAAAATCTTTGTTTAGTTCACTTAAGTTATTGATTTGTATTTTTATCCCATTATAGCATTTCATTTAATCTGATAATTGATTCATTTTTATTAAATAGATCATAAATAATACAAATAACTGAGATTAAACTACCATCATCTTCTGGTGTCTGTTTCTCTTTTTTAATATCTTCGTTTCATATTTAATTAAAATATTAATTATTTTATTACCGTAATAAAGTTTTGATTCAGATTAATATTTTCATTAAAAGAATTTTAAGAAATTTATATCGATATAATTAATAATTATGTCGATATTTTTCAAAATACCAGAAATAATTTTTACTACTTTTCGAAATCATTCTTACCATGAATAATTCTTAATACAGTAGCCTTATAAATGAAATATTTATTTCGACATAAAGCACTCTTACCTCCAGATATAAATGAGCAATTTAAGAAGTTTTGAGTCATTTGAGTAAATTGCTTTCTCAATTACCTTTGAACAGAATGCAATTCATTTTTTTATTGAATTAAGAGAAGATAGAAAAATTTATATGTCGGTTAGTGAGAAACCCAAATAGAGGGAACGACAGATTTAGGGAAACATTAAATATAAATAGCAATAACATGGTCTATTAAAAATAACTCACACAAGATAGTGTAATTTTTTATAGGCTAGTAAATGGGACATTTTAAATATATATATATATATATATATATATATATATATACTATATATATATATATAATATTATATTATATATATATATTATATATTATATATATATAGATATTATATATATATATATACTATATATATATATATATATATATATATATAATATAGTATATAATAATATATATATTTATATATATATATATATATAGATCTTTAATATATATTATATAAGATATATATATATATATATATATATATATATATATATATATATATATTGTCGGATTAAATACTTAAGGGGCATAAAAAGAGATGATGAAAGAAATAAAAGAAGTATCACTTGAGAGGCTTTACAATTAAAATGTTTTCTCCTGAGGAAACCCCTAAATATTTAAAGACATTTTATCCCAAACGATTCTGCACTAAACTCCATACGATCGTTAACCAAAAAAAAGCGAAATTAGCTAGATAATGGGTCATAGATTACCGAAATCCGATAGTAGGGTGTGTCACGCCACAACTTTGAATTTCGTCAATCGGTAATGAAAATTTAAATAAATTGCGATAATAGATGGTGTTCTTCTTCTCAACTTAGTTTGATCAAAAGATCAGTTTCCTTTAAAACTCTAGATAAGATATAAATTTAGTTTATAGTAGGACCAGACAATATAGCAATTAGTTCTAATTTTTAATTGAAATTCAATGAATAAATTTAAATTTTAAATTCAAATTAATGAGTTTGAATATCCAAATAAATTTAATAGAAAATTTAAATTACGAGATTTAATAGACAAGAGTCTAATACATAAATGATTTGGTAAAAATGATTTAAAAAATCTAATTGATTTTCAGCAAAAATAGAATAAAATTTATTTAAACGTGATTTAGTATAATTAAAGAAAAATTACTATTCTTTTGATGACCACTCTGTAGGTACGTATGTTTTGTAGGATCACCTTATAGTAGATACATATCAAAATCAAGTTGTAGATATATATTGGAGCCACTTTTTCACTAAATATACACCAGAGGACCACCCTGTGTATATACCGGTGCGCTAACCAGAGTATCAGAAAACTACCCTCTAGTTATATTCAGTAGAGTTACCCTGTATATCGGAGAGCTACCCTGTAGTTATACATCGGAGAGCTACCCTGCATATCTGCTAACTACTCTGTAGGTAGGTTTGGAGAGATATATTTATACAAACACGATGCAATAATATTAGTATTGGTAATATCATCAGTAGCAGTATTAATAACAATGATTATTATTATTATACTGCTAACTATGACAGAAATAATAGTAATATCAGTATTAGCAGCAGCAAATATAGTATCAATGTTGACAATTAACATGCTAAACTAATAGTAGTAGTAAGTAGTAGTAGTAGTATCAATATTAAAAACAATAACGCTTGCAATATTATTATTATTATTATTATTATTATATTATTATTATTATTATTATTATTATTATTATTATTATTACTTATTATTATTTATATTATTATTAATAATCAATAATATTAATTATTATTATTATTATTATTATTATTATTATTATTATTATTATTATTATTATTATTATTATTATTATTATTATTATTATTATTATTATTATTATTATTATTATTATTATTATTATATATATATACTCAGCAACGCGGAGTCCAACGTTCGAATCCCGCTGACGAAGAGTAAAATCTTCTGTGACTCATTCATTTATATGGGGGCCAGGCCTTTGAGTACTCAGCAATTTATTGGGATGAGAAACCGGGGTGCTTTAAAAAACTACGCTTGTTGCGTGTTCTGAGCGAGCGAAGATTAGGCTTAAGACGAGTCTGGAACACTCGTCCAGGTGTGCGAAGACTTGGGAAAAAACCTGGCAACAATTCCACCGATAAACGGTCACTTAGGTTTAAAATCAATGTAGAAAATTTAAAAGTTAACATTTTCAAAGCTTGTGCTCGATTAAAGCCGACTAACATATTTGTTAACGAACTGCTTACTCCTCTCAAGAAGAAATTGTTATTTAAAGCACTGACTATTAAGAAAGATCATCCCCAGCTTATAAAAACTTGCTATATGAAAAATGGATATCTTTTTATTAAACGGAATTCACACAACGAACCTATCAAAATAAAAGATGACAAGGAACTCGATAACTATTTAATAAGCTGCAATATTTCCCCATCCGTTTAAAAATTGTTTTGTACGCTAGTGGGTACGCATAGTGCAATTATTACAGTCGCTACTACTTTTCTTTTAACTATAATTATTATTCTTTTTTATAACTTTTGTTTTTAATTTATTACTATTATTATTATATTCATTATTATTATTTGATTTTATATTATATTATTATTATTATTATTTTTATATTATTATTTTATTATTATTTATTATTATTATTATATTATTATTATTACTATTATTATTATTTATTATTATTCTTAATTATTATATTATTTATTATTATTATTATTATTATTATTATTATTATTATTAGTTATTATTATTTTATTATTATTATTATTATTATTATTATTATTATTATTTTATTATGATTATTATTAATTATTATTATTATTATTATATTATTATTATTATTATATTATTATTATATTACTACTATTATTTATTATTATAATTATTAATTATTTATTATTATTATTATTATTATTATTATTATTATTATTATTATTTCATTATTATTATTATTATTATTATTATTATTATTATTATTATTATTATTATTAATTATTATTATTATTATTAATTTTGGGTCGCTATTGATATTAACTAATTTAATTAATTGTAAATATGTTATATTTATAATGGCCTCTCTCTCTCTCTATCTATTCTATGCTATCTTATCTAATCTATCTATCTATCTATCCTATCTATCTATCTATCTATCTATCTATCCTATCTCATCTATCTATCTATCTATCTATCTAATCTTCTATCTATCTATCTACCTATCTATCTATCTATCTATTTATCTATCTATCTATTTTATATCCTTCCATCCATTCTTCCACCCATCCTTCTCAACTCTCTCAAAAATATG
>JABUQX010090002.1:0-5000 GCA_015478945.1 Trachelipus rathkii
GAGTTAAAGCAGTAAAGCAGAAAGTTAAAGCAGTAGTTAGAAAAGAAGCAGTAAAGGCAGTAAACAAAAGCATACTAATCCCTCAGGTGTTAGGTAATAACACCCTATTGTTTTACTGCTTTACTGCTTTAAGGTATGTAAAGTATGTTTTTAATAAAATGTTTAAGTATGAAATAAAAATGAATGACTCGTAGTATATTTGAAAACGAAATTTTGAAATGTTTAAGTATGAAATAAAAATGAATGACTTATAGTATATATATTTTATTCGCGTGGCGGGTCGCACCTGTGGGTGCGGGGCCTCCATCCTTTGCGGGAGGGGTTGCCAGCCCTGGCGGACGCTTATGAACTAGGGGGATGACATTAATATTAACTCTGTTCTATGATGTGGGGAGAGATGAGCCATCAAAGGTGATTTCATCAAAGATGAATCATCAATATAGATAGTAGCAAAAGATGACGTCATCAAAGATGAGTCATCAAAGATGAACCTTCAGAGTTGAGGCATCAATGCTGAGACATTAATGCTGAGGGGGCATCAATGCTGAGGCATTAATGCTGAGGCATCAATGCTGAGGCATTAATGCTGAGACATCAAAATATCGAGTGTGTGAGTGTAAGTGTAAGTGTACCTGTGTGTGGGTGTGGAGTGTAAGTGTATATGGTTTAATGTAAGTGTTTATGGAGAGTGAGTGCTTATAAATGTTATAAAAATACTAACTCATAGTAGCAAGCATAGCAACCTGTAATATACACCAATCGAATCCTCATACCTATAACCTAGGGGTAGACACCCATATTAGGGCTATTCTAGCCTCAGGGGAGGCTAGAAAAGGCTTGAATGGCACTCAGTTACAATCTATGTGGCACCTACTTGGCACTCATTGGCACTCACTTGGCACCCACCTGGCATGGCCCTCACTTGGCACTCACCTGGCACTCACCTGGCACTCATCTAATACCCATAGAACACTAGAACATCACTAGGTACTCTTTACGGTGATTGGGAACCATCAAAGCCACCGTTAGCGTGGGTCAAAAATTGACCCATGGTATATGGCAAGGTTAAGGACGAAATATCATGGTCAAACAAGGTAAAGACGTCAAAAAATAGGGCTAAGCCCTTAAAGGAAGCCCAAAAATTACCGTGGGTCAAATTTGACCCATGGAAGACCAAAGGGTTGGTCGTGTGTTTTTGTACGTGTGAATAAGTGCAAATGCGGGTGATAAGGCAAATGCGTCATAGTGAATGTGTGCAAGGGCAGTGTGTGTGTGTGTGTGTGTGTGTGTGTGTGTGTGTGTGTGTGTGTGTGTGCACGCACGTGTAGGTGTTCAAGAGTAGGTCCATACATGCGTACAAGTTAGGAACGAAATATGTGGATGGGTGGGCCACGAGTGGGCAAAATATTAGGTGGGCCAAAAATGACCATGGAAGACCAAAGGTTGGTTGAAAATTAGGTGGGCTAAAATTGATTCCATGGAAGACCAAAGGCTATCGAAATATCATGGTCAAAAAAGCAAGGTAACGACATCAAAAAGGGCTAAGCCCCTAAAGGAAGATTAAAAATTACCGTGCAAAAATTGCCCACGGTCGAAAAAAATTAGGGGGCGTAAAATAGCGGGGTAATACGTACAACGGTTGCTGACAATCAGCTTATGCAACCTTCGAAGGGTTGCAAAAATTAGGGTTGCCGGAAAATGAGATGCCAAAAATTAGGCTGCCAAAAAATTAGGGTTCTCAAAAATTAGGTTCTCAAAAAATTAAGGTTCTCAAAATACCGTGGGCCAAAATGACCATGGAAGACCAAAGGTTGGTCGAAAGGTCAAGGCCCAAAAGGTCAAGGGCAGGTAAAAATTTGGGCCCAAAAAGGTCAAGGGCCAAAAAGAAGGTCAAAAAGGTCAAGGGCAGGTAAAAGGTAAGGGTTTCGCTGGGTGGGTTTTTCCTCGCTCAGGTGGGTTTTTCGTCTCCAATATGGCTCTCCTGCTTCTGTTTTTATCTGTTTGCACAACAAGAAGAAGTTGAAACTGATCTAAAAGTATACGAGTATGTGCATTTTAACGAGCCTTGATTGCGAATTTGATCTATGTACGATAAAAGTCTGCCTAGGGAAGAACAGAGACTGTTACGCTTCAATATTCTTGCGGTGAGTTAGTTCGGATGCTGTGATAACCTGCTTACATAAGGCACATATAAAAACAATTTCGTCGTCAACCATTAACCAAAGACTTTTTTCCTTCTGAAAAATTATTGACAGAATCTCAAGTGAGTTTAAATCCTCCCAAATATATAAAAGGTAGTGCAGCGTTTGCCAGGCGCAGATCTTCTCAATATTCTTATATACTTGAAGATATTAAAACATCGTGACAAGAGAAGCAAATTTGGAATAGAATTTTTTTTATAGCATTTATTAAGCAGGAAGCTTCAGTTGTCACTGAGATATTCTTCCATGACTACCAACATAATTCTGGTATCTAGTGATAAATTAAATTGAAATCAATTTATGGACATCTGCCCTATCATTGCATTGATCATAAAGAAAGGAAATATGCAATTGGAGAGTTCAGAAGAGCAGTTTTCAGTGGGAGAGTATAAGAGGAGGAAAGCAACAGTTCAATAGTTATAAAGAGATTGAGGAGAGTCGGTGAGAAGAGAAGAGTTGATAAGTAGAATGGCCCTAGCCACTAGTCCTTTACCCTCTTAACAAGAGCTATATGAGTTGAAACCTAGTCAGCAGGGCTGCGGAGCCAGCAAATTTTTTCAGGCTCCGACTCCGACTCCGGCTCTATCATTTTAAAATAACCCGGCTCCTACTCTGGCTTCGGCTTCAGCATTTTAAAATTACCCGGCTCCGACTCCTTCTCCGGCCCCTGCTCCGGCTCCTAGTTATAATTTTTTCCATTTACACTTATAAAATCATTAATTCTCTGTTACAAAATTTTTATGTTATGACGAAATTGAATGTTTGTTAATGACATCTTTATTAACTTAGAAAATATTTTATAGAAAATAAAATTTTTAAGAAATACAAAAAAAGAATAATTCACTTTCTTCCTAAATTCTTAAACTTTATGAACGATGAACTGCCTGTACATTTACGTAATATAATATTAAAATTTTTTATTTTTTTATTTTTTTATAAAAACGGAAAAATTATATTTCAGTTTCATCCCAAAGTTTAAAATAATTCCTCTTTGAACTATGAGCTGCCTGAACATATGCAATATAATTTTATTGAAAACAGATTTTTTATTAAAAAAAATATATATAATTCACTTTCTTCCTAAATTTTTAAATAATTTCTCTTTGAACTGCCTGAGCCTATCTAATATAAATATATTCAAAACAATTGTTTCTTAAAAATAAAACTTCTTCAATAAAATCCTCCTTTAACGATGTTCTTAGATCCAATTTTATTATTTTAATAACAAAATAAGCTTTCAACATTAACTTGACTAGGAAGCAAAACTGTTATTGTGTAAGCCTTACCTTGCAAAGTTTGATTTCCAGTCTATTTCCATTATTTCATCTAATGCCTTAGAGAATTATACTTTGTATTTTTCTAGAAGGATTTTAGGTTGAAACTATTTTAATGGTTGATTGTCTTTTTCAATCAGCTTTTCTGCATGCTCCAATTGGTCCCATTGCTTGTCAAGATTTACTTCCTCATCTGGCAAGATATCACAAGGGAGGATTCATGAAACTGCAAAACTATCTAACTCCTACTCGATTTCTGTTCGATAGTGTTATACATTTTAATTCCTAGTTCCCAAAGAGCATTCCTAGCTTTTAATATCAGATCTTCTGTTGTGAGGAAGATTCCGACCTGTGGATCACCAAAGATGGCCGACAAAAGTATTTTGTTTTCAGTTAACATTCATTCCCTTCTTTCCATGGAATTTTCAATGTCATTTGCTAAAATCCCTTCTCTATAAAAATTTTCCCGCAATGCAATCGAATCTTCTAATTGAATATTTTTTTTTTTTTTTTTTTTGTAAAATATGGGTGTTTTAATAAATCTTTGGGGTTTTGATTTGTTCCCACTGTTTGGGGGAGAGAAAGTTCAGAGTACCGGCAGCCATCATACTAATATATAGTCTTTTAGTTGCAGAAACCTTTCGAGCATAAGACATATACTTTCCCATCTTGACTCTTGATCTAAGACTGCCACTTTTTCAGCTTGACGCTTTAGAACCCATTAATTTTAGGTTATGATAAGTTTTTTTGTTGTTCTCGCCTTGTTTATAAGATTTGCTGTATGAGTATTGCGGAGACAATCACGCACTGCTGACGCAAAGCATGAACTCCACACTTCATGTGTGCCATGTTAACGTCATAGGAACATGGTCTTATCATAGTTTTATCAAGTTCATTTTGAAAACGACTATTACTTCTTCGTTTTGACATTCAATAAAATCAGTATCACATTTACCATCTTTCTGTTCCTTATCCTCATTGTCCTTATTTAATTTTTCAATCGTACTGATCATGTTTGATGCGTTATCCATAACTAAGTAATTACTTGCCTCTTATTATTTTGAATTCTTTAAACGTCAATAACAAGTTTCCTGGATATATTAGCTGAAATATGTTGCGAATTGGTATCTCTACTTCTAACGTTTTAGTAATATTGTTTAATCTTCGTCAACATATCTAATATTAATAGCAAAATAATTTAGCTTTGTCCTTGTGCAAGCACCCATTTTTAAATGCACGAAGCGTCCCTTTAAGAAAATTTTGTATTTTTTTACTTATTCGCTTCTTCTAGAACTGTTTTACGAATATTTTCCCAGCCTAAAGGGACTTCCAGTTTCGAAGCCATGTCTACACACAGTGTTTAAATCCTGCTCTTGCAAAAACTAATGGGACACTATCTTTAGCAAACATTATAATCAATTGTTTTTGAATTTTTCACTTGACATAGACAGAACAAGTTTTTGACAATTGAAAAAGTATCCTCTTTAGTCTGAGTTTTTGAAAATTTAGGTTTTTCCTGAACAGC
>JABUQX010090002.1:10000-15000 GCA_015478945.1 Trachelipus rathkii
GCACCATAAAATAATTTTGTTGTTATGATGTTGGAGCAGCTTCTCTCATTTATGCTACTGGATTTTGTGGTGTGCCTTTAAAATGCCGAAATACTTTACCTGGTTTGTTTCATGCTGCGACATCGTTGAGGGTATTCCGTTGTGTATCCGACATAAGCCGCGTTACATTCAGTTTTAGGACATTGAAATCGGTAAACAACGTTACTAATATCACCATTAAAGCCATGATAGAGAAGACGAGCTTCACTTTCAATGGCTAATAGTAAGATTTTAATATTAGCTACTTCCCGAAAATATCTTTAAAGCTCTTTAAAACAATTTTAATTTGTTTTCTTCCTCTTTTTTTCTTTCTGACAAATGTTTTCAGATTTCAATACCATTTTATCGTTTTCGTTTTCATTGGTGGTATTGGCAAATAAATTATTTAAAGTGTTTGGTGTTGTTTTCTTATAATATACTGGGGGAAGTTAATGTTTATTAGATTCTGTCTGTGTTATTCTTTTAATTACTATGTCAAAACCAATACCACCAATGAAAACAAAAACTATGCATCATCTTAGCCAACCAACTATCAATATAACTAGGCAATATCTCATAATCAATTTCAGTCTAGATAAAATGCACATAAACACATTATAATATATATCATACCTGAGTTTTCCATCTCATATACGTCACTATTTCTCACATATATAATAGACTCCCCTTAACACGTTTCATTCTAAATTTATTATATCTCACTTTCTACTCACACCCTAACCTTAAATATAGAGATTTAGATGAATATTTAATATATCTTACGATTATCACATATACCAGAAGACGGCTATAATCTATTAATCTAAGTCTATTGAGCCATGATGTTTTTTGAACTCTTAGTTATCGTGAGTTCGCAAAGTTTTCAGCTGGACTTCCTATACTTATAGTGTCAAATCTGGTAAGGCTGGAAAGATGAATGGTAATGGATCAAAGTGTAGGCTCTTTGGATAGTTTACTATTATAGTTGCATTTGAAGATGAAGTTGAAGTGTAAGATATTATATTTACCAGTAGATAGAAGTTACAGGCTCGAGTTAACAATTATTAGTATCTTAGATCTTATTATGCATATATATATTTTGAAGTAGTGACCGCGAGTGAGAGTACAAATATCTCACTCATCTTATTTATTATTGAGTAAGTATTTATTATATTAATATTATATCCTGTTTTATTATATTTTAGTTGTAGCTCTGGTGAAATTTAAACATTTCTCTGCTTTTTATGAAAACTCTAAGTATTGTACCTATCTTATATTCCAGACATAGTAAGAGGGTCTTCATGAGCCAGAGAGGTAAAATCTACCAGATCACCCACACGTTGTAGCCAGAATAATTATATTTCTTAAGTGAGATTTATATAATAAGGAAAATTGTATTATATTTTGGGGTTTCACATTAACGAGACCAAGGAAGTCTATTAATAACCATATAAAAGAAGTAAATTTTTCATATAATTATTAAATTTCGTCGTTAAAAACGTTCGTATTTCTATTATTATTATTTTAATTATTTAAATTATTATTCCTACTATTATTTATAAATATGTATTATATTATAATTATTATTTATTATTATATAATTAATTAATTTTTATTATTTTTATAGTATTAATTTATTATTAAAAATAATATGTATCTATATTGGATTTGTAAATTGGTAACAGAAAAGGATTGAAGTGAGTCAGTAGGGTAGGGTTAATTGAATGGTAGGAAAAGGTGTAACTTAGAGTAACATAATACCATGTAGCATCGGGCTTGGTGACTGGGCCCAGCTTTTTTAGAGGGGTGATTCGGTCCACTCTAGATAAAATAAAAAATAATTAAAAAAAATATATAATTTTTCACTCACTTAATATAAATAAAATAGCAAAAATTTGTTTTGCTGTGAATGTCCCTAAAAATTACTTTGGCTCCGGCACCGGCTCCGCAGATCTGGGTTAAATGGCTAAATGTGAGCTAAGAGTCTTAATATGGAGTAAATGGAAGAACTGAATAAGAAACGAGTTGCTATTAAGTAAGAATGTGTCGTAACAGGGTTTGCGATTAGCACTATGTGTGCGAGGAAGGAGAGGAAGTAATGAAAATGATTTAAGATTGAAAGAATCCACTTTCACAAAATGGGGACTTGTCCGGAATGATAACTAACACCCAGCACTCCTCTCACCAAGGAGTTTTGCATTTTACACAGCAAGTAGTGTCAGAAAGTTGTGTGTGGTTGTAAACGTTGCTTCATTGGTAATATATAAATATAGAACACGCGCTTCCGCTATGTGTTTCTGTCGGGCGGTTAGGATGTGACGAAGATAAGTTTAGAATAGAATGAGAGAATGATAGCGAATGTGTAAGAATGAGTTTTTGGTTAGAGGGCATAGAAGAAAGGTAAGACTACATTAGTCAATGTTTTGGTTTATTAATTTTGAGCATCGGCTTATATTAATCTTTTTGAGAGATAGGTAGGTGATGATTGGGTGAGGTCTGCGTGAGTAATAGTGAAAAGAACGAACATTGAGAAAGGGAATAAGAAGTAGGAGTATAGTGATAAGTTTGAATGGTTTTTGGTATATATATATGGAAAGGATGGAATTGCAAAAGTTTAAGAAGGATCAATAATAAATTATCTGGTATTAATAAAATTAAGAGATGAGTTGTTGTGGTAGCTATATCATGAGCAGGATTAAAATTATCCTAGCTACCCAGAGTTGAATTATATATAATCTTATTGAGAATGATAGATCTGACGCAACAAGATAAATACGCAAGGGAGTAGTACGTGAGCGGCACTTGAAGATAAGACTGGAGGTTGATGTACACTGATAAGGATAGTGCGCGATAGTAGTCGCTAGGAGCGAGCTACGTGTGTTCCTCGAGGATTGTGTCGTAGGTGGCTTTAGCGGAATCCTGTCCTCATTGAAGGGAGGAGTGACACCCTTACATCTGCACAATAGTATAGAATATAAGTGGTACCTATACTAATCAAGTGGGGAAAAAGTCACGGTATTTCATTGAAAGTCTTTACAAGTTAACGTATTATTTGACTATGTGACAGTCTAGCACTTAAGAGTATGATAGGTAAAATAGGGAAGTTGTGGGTAGAGGTTTTATTCTTCTTCTATTACATGGGTTTGTATTAGCTTCTTATAATTACTGATATGATTTATTGGTTATTCTTTGCATTGTTGTCGCACTAATAATATTATCGCTCATACCGCAATTATATGTGAGGGATATCCTGTAAGATAGATAAAATAAAAGAAAGAATATCTATTATTATTATATAATTAGTATTATTATTTAAATATATATAATTAGTTGACGAATTTGAAGTATTAATAGAATAATATTTATAAAGTTAATTGTAATATAGTAAATAAGTATAATTGAAATATATTATTGAGAGGTTATACATCAAAATTAATAAAGTACATTAAATCATATATTACAAGATGAAATACTAATATAAATACTGGGTATTAATAGAAAAGTATATCAAGAACCACAAGAAGTTATATGACGTTATATAAGTAATAAGATAGTGATAAAGAAATGAGTAAAAATAGAGATAGAAGAGAGAAGAATGTAATGTTGCTGTATAATTATATATGAATATAATAATAAAGAATTAAGATAAGAAAGAGAGAGAAATTATTTTTTTAAATTAATAATTGATAGAAGAACTTCATTGAAGAATAGAGTAGGACGGTGTAAGACCTGAATAAAAGTTAAAGAGAAAAAGTAAAAGTAAATTAATATCTATATTTATAGTTTTTATATAGTAGATTTTATCTAATAAATAATTTTTAATATATCTGTTTTTTTTTTCCTATTCATTTCATTATTTATATCCGCCTGTTCTTTCCATTTACAAGTATTTACTTTTAAATATTACTAAGTAAGCGATATATTGTGAAAATGCTGAGTGGTCTTTCTTGTTGCGCATTACAGCTAACTCAACAAACTCACACCCTAAGAGATTACATATAATTAAATCCACAAAGAGAAAATCAATAACGAATAGTTCAGAACTGCTTGCACTAAATACGAATGTATATGATAGGATCATCTGAAAAGGAAACATTAAAACGGTGGAGCTATATTATGAGGAAGATAATGAAATATCTGATACTTGCTGTCAAGAATCAGATTGGCCTGAAAAAAGAAACATATATTATGAGACACAACGAGAAAAGAGAGAAAGTCCGTCGAGAGCTTCCCAATTGTAAAATGACATGATATCACATATCATTCAAACTCGTGACGTGCAAGCTTATTATAATCTAAATAATTCTTCTTGGGAACATTATGTTGTATTTGAAATACCACCACAAAATCTCACTTCAAAATTTGCGAGAAATGATTGCTGTAGTACCAATCCTGTCCCATTTCTCTCTTTTGTCCAGCGAGATCTTCTCGGTCTACATCAGATTATAAATCACGTATGTCTCATCTCGGACACTATATTCCATCCAAGGAGTAATTTTTCAGAAGAGTACTTATGTCCAACATATATATCTCTAACGTGGTAAACTAAACGAAAATAACTTCAGCTGCTTAAGAAATTCAAGCAATATTGATTAACATCAGAGATATTTGACTTGCTCATTAACAATTGAAAGATTTATACGTATGTCACGAGCAATGGATCTTGACAAGATTTTCAAAAGGATAGTGAACATTCTACAAATCCAGTTATGTTTTAGTGTTTCTCTCATTCAGCGAAAATATATCTTGTCTAAAAAATAAATTTCTTAATAGATTGATTTAAAAATCTCTCTCCAAATTTATCTGCTCTCCTTTTCTCTCTCTCTCTCTTCTCTCTCTCTCCGTCTCTCTCTCTCTCTCTCTCTCTCTCTCTCCTTCTCATCTCTTCTCTCATCTCTCCTCTCTTCTCTCTCTCTCTCTCTTCCCCTCTCTCCTCTTCTCTCATCATTTCCCTGCTCTCTCTCCTCTCTCTCTCATCTCTC
>JABUQX010090003.1:0-5000 GCA_015478945.1 Trachelipus rathkii
GAGAGAGGATTATAATATATATATATATATATATATTTTTATATATATATATAAATATATATATAATATATATATTATACATATAATATATATATATAATATATATATATATATATATATAATATATATATATATATATATATATTATATATATATATATATTATATATATATATATATATTATATTATATATATTATATATATATATATATATATATATATATAATATATATATATATATATATATATATTATATATATATATATATATATATATATATATATTATATATATATATATATATATATATATATTTATATATTAATAATTTAAAAAGTATAATATAAAGTATTAAATTATTTTCAGAGTTTTAATTGTTTTCCCAATAATGAGTATTGTTTGCAATAGCAATAATCTATTTCACCAATTACGCTAAAAATCATATACGTTTGCAACTTCAATAAAATAAAACGTACAACGGAATATATTGACAGTTAGCAACTACCAATATCAACATATATCGCCAAATGCCGATATTGGTGAAAGTACTTAACAGTGACTCTAGCAACAGGTTCTAGCAAGCAATTAGAATGAATACAACTGTGCTCAAATTTTAGCAAATAACAAACTTAATGTCTACACGAGGATTCAATGATAACGATATAAAGACTGAAGGGTTACACAATAAATATCCGAAGCAGCGAATACCGCAATTTAAATGTAATGGACGGTTGAAAAGATATAAATTACATGTCGCAAGAACTTACTGCTTCGAACTGATAAACAAATCCTTGGCCAGGCCCCTTGACAATCCAACCAACTATCACTTTCTTAGATTCCTCAAACCTATATTGTAACCAAAGTATCTAGATCTCCTGTGAATGAGCTACGGCCTGTGCAATTAATATAGTGGCAACTTATACTTAAAACTCACAACGCTATCTCCCCTGAAGATCATCAGTGGAACCAACGGTTTTGACGCGGGTTTTCGTTGCTTTTATGTTGAAAACCTGATGCAGTCAATACTAATTCGTTTATCAAAAGCAAAGAATTTACCTGTCGCTGTGATCAATATTTTGAGATCATGAACTCCAATGTCTTTAAGACCTAAAATATTGCTACTTGAATATTTAATAATAAGAAGTGAATTACCTTTGGAAACACTCAAGAAAACTACTGGAATAAGTTTAAAAATATTTTAATAAAAAAAAATAAATGAATGTGTACTGCCTTATACAAAACTAGGTTTTATAAATCCATGAACATGCAGTTAGATGTCCGTGGATATCTACATACATGCGCATTGAATATATAGAACCTCAGTACTAAATACCAATTATATATTTTATGCTTTGAAAATGTCACTTGCAATACAGATCAACGACCATACATATATACATGCAGTATGTACATTTGTATGTGCACGAATGTGTATTTGCAAATAACGGTTAATCAATACAAAATGCTCTATCATTAAATTTATACAGATCCTTGCCCATAAATATGTATATATAAAATATATAGATATTTATGTTCAAGAATGTATATAAATAAACAAATTATATTAACAAAAATATACAGACTGACTGATTTGATAAGAAATATTAAATCTTTACTTGAAAATTAAATGAATTTGACATTTACAAAAGACGTCGATTTTTAAGTGTGCACAAGACAATGCAAGACCAGCTGACATATAAAACAGCTGTTACTCCAATGCAAAGAGTTGCCTAATAGTAAATAAATAATTCTTTTGTTGCAAATAAAATCGTGGCTGTGACAGTTAATCATATGTTAACAAATAAATATTTAAACTTACAAAATGCTTTATATTTATTATCACCATATAATAATTGCGAAACTTCAAAAAAATAAATTATCTTAAATACAAGCTTACCTGCCAGTAATATCTAGCAACGATTCAAAACAATGCACCTTACAAAATGCAATATTGCAGACGACACTCTGATACATCGATACACATAAGAAATAATATAATCACAAATGCTTTAAGAGCACAAACATAAATACCTTTATCTTTACAATAAACAAAACTGCAATACTTTACACATTGAAATTAAATCACCATATTTAATTTGAAATAAATATTACATACACTTTTACAATAAATCACAGAACGAAACACTGCTTGATTACAAAATATATACTTTAACACATAATAAAAATTGATCGAGATATATTAGGCATTCACAACTACCAACTGTATACACCTTGGGTTAACGACAATGAAAGCGAAAAGATCCAAATTAATCTTATTTTTACTATTTATACGAATTCTAGTAATACAGTTTACGCCTATTATCGAATCACAGCCCTTGAAATCAGTAAGTAAAATAATGTATACATTTATCAATTAATTTAGAAAAACAAATATATATACAAGCCATCTCAAGGAAAGGCGGGATTGGCATTCTTACAATATCGTAGTATTTCTCAAGAAATGACAATCCTCGTTCCAATCAGGATAAAAAAGCTAACATAAATTGAGATTAAGAACTACCACACCTAACAAAAAAAATGCTTTTTATTCCATAAAATATTTATTTATATAATATATTAAATTATTTTATATATTATAAAATAATACGCAGTAGGTCTTTTTACCTTAAAAAATATTAAAAAAATAATAATAATAATAATAATAATAATAATAATAATAATAATAATAATAATAATAATAATAATAATAATAATAATAATAATAATATTAATAATATTATTATTATTCATAAAGCTTTGACACAATGACCAATGACAATCCAGACTTTGAAAAATAAGTTTCAAAAGGTGAGTTCTCATTGGAGATCTTCCTTGTAAAATATAAACAATATTTTATCTTGCAATGCTAACTGGGCCTTTGCAGCTTACATTAGGAATAAAGAACAAAAAAAAATAAACGATATTGCAATGGCAACACGTGACCTCTATTTTAAAACAAATAAATGAAACAATTTATATTCTTCATGTAATACTGCATTACAATAATAATAATAATTATAATTATAATAAATTATAATAATTATGATAACTATAAAAATTATAAAATTATAAAATAATATAATAATAATATATAAAATAAAATAATAACATTATATAATATAAATTATATAATATTATAGAATAATATAATATAATAATATAATAAAATAAAATAATTAAATAATTAATATTATTATAAACTATATTAATATATATATACTATAATATATACTATATATATATATATATATATATATATATATATATATATATATATTTTATATATTAATTATATATTTGGATTTGCATATATATATATATATATATATATATAGTATATTATATATATTATATATAATATATATATATATATATAATATATATATATTATATATATATATATTTATATATATATATATATAATATATATATATATATTATATATAATATTAAAATATTATATATATATATAATATATATAATAATATAATAATCTAATAATAAAACAATATATTAATATAATATATTATTATATAATTATATAATTATATAATTATATAATTATACAATTATATAATTATATAATCATAAAATTATGTAGTAATATAAAAATATAATATAATAAAGTAATAAACCGAAAAAATAATTATGTAATTATGCAATTATATAATTATATAACAATATAATATAATTATATAATAATTATATGGTAATAAAATATTCAAATAACAATAATATAATAATAAATATTAATAATATAATATAATAATATAATAATAATAATCATAATAATAATAATAATAATAATCATAGTATATATAACTAATAATTAATAAATAATAATATATAATAATAATAATAATATAATAATAATAATAATAATAATAATAATAATTTACAGTGAGCCGAATCCGCATGAGCTTCATTATGACGATGTTTAATACCACAATTCAATTCAAAAAAGTTTATTCATTATATTGGAATTATAATTTGTCATTAAATAACAAAATGACATACAATTTAATAATATATTGTCAATATTTTACTATTTTAATTACCATCAACAATTATAATATTTAAAATTAATTTCCTTAGTATGTGAAATGTGTCTACTAATTGCAACACAGTTTTTGTGTCCTTTGAAACCCGAAATACATTTAATAATAATGAGCCAAAAAAATAATTATAACCATAACAATAATAATAGCAACAATAATAATAATAATAATAATAATAATAATATAATTATAATAATAAATAATAATAATAATAATAATAATAATAATAATAATAATAATAATAATAATAATAATAATAATAATAATAATAATAATAATAATAATAATAATAATAATAATAATAATAATAACATTTACTTTATGATTTCGCCAGGCAACAATAAAAAAGAGGGATAGGTGTAAATTGGTATTGCGTATGGCTATTATGCAGGCAAGAACTGCAATTCCACGCCTTTTTTCTATATAAAATTCAATTTAATTTATTTTTATATATATCTTTTTCCGTGAAGTTTAAAAAGTATAAAATATTAAATTTCAATGGAAATTGAAAACCATTTAAATATAAAGAATTTAATGTAATGAAATTATTTTCCTAATAGTCGTAATATCAGTGTTACTAGTAATATGTTTCAAAATTGAAATTATGCATGAAAATAAATTACATATGTTTTGACAGTACGTCAATGTTTTGTGTATGAGCTCCTGTTCTTTGTCTACAATTTTTTTTTTTTTTAGACAGAGCCACAATCCATAATCTAAAAAACTATTAATGCTACAGAAAAACGGAATACATTGCTGAAAATGCTGGTAAAATTTTAGTGCGGAAAATGTTAAAAAAAAAAAAATCATATCTCAAAAACTACAACAGCTACAGGGAAAAAGAATACATTTTTGGAATCCTGGTAAAATTTTAGATAATAAAATGAAAAAAAAAAAAAAAAAATAAATAAAAAAAATTATTGGTTAATAATTATAGTAATAT
>JABUQX010090003.1:7500-12500 GCA_015478945.1 Trachelipus rathkii
AATTCTGGTTCTTAAATTGTTAGTTATGTATCCCATAAGAGGAATTACATCCTACTTCTTTGCAATTAAATTGATACACAACATAGCTTCTGTAATCCTCCGAACAATGACCACGGGTACTAAAATATGAGGACACTCGTCTCGGTGTGTTGTAGCTTCTAGCATTTACTCTTTTCTCTGACTTAACATGTTCCCTTACAATTATGTTTAATTTTCTTTCCTCTCTAGAAAAATTTGTCAAATTTAATGATTTACAATTAAAAAGTTATCTTGCTTTCCATGTCAAGTGAATTTTTATTTGAAATTAAAATGTTTATAGTTCTTTTAATGACCTTTTCTATTTTAATTTGAGGGTAACCAATTTTACAACCTAATCTCTTGAACGATCGAAATCTTAAGATAAGTTTTTAGTGTTTTACCTTTTTACCTATTTAATTTATTCATTAATGCAGCTTTTATCTTTTTTTTTAAGTTTTAATGAAGAATATTGGTATCCGATTTTTTAGGTTTCATTTACGTTCGTAAACTTGTGAAGCTCTGCGAGTGCGTGTGTGTGATTTTTAACTTTTAAGGTTTTATTTACTTTAGATATTTATTGATTACTGATTTAGTTTGTCTTGTTTTTATTTTTATAAACATAAATTTTATTAATTTTTGTTTTTAAGCTTTCAATGCGTATATAGCATTTATTTGCTTAATTTTTTTTTTTACTTTGTTTATCAATTTTTTGTACATGATCTGTGTGTGTGTGTGTGTGTGTGTGTGTTTGTTGTTTGGGCGCGGGATTTTTAATAAAAACCCAATTCAGTTGGTTTTTTGGCTGGGCTGTGTATGTTCGATTGTGTGTGTTTGTTTGTGGGTGTTGTTGAATGACTGAGAGGAAGATGTAGTCGTGGGCGCAGGCAGGGGTTCTCTATTGACTTTGCCAACGTACGTGGCCTGAAAGCTAACCATGAATCTGTGGAATATCACCTCGCTAACTCTCTACCTAACATTTTATTCCTGTCTGAGACCAGCTAGCCAGGGATTCTTTTTCAAATAAACTTAATATCTCCAACTATAACTTTTCTATAATTTCAGAACTAAATAGTGGGTCTTTGCCTATATAAGCATTAACATCCTGTAACACTCTTGAGAATATTGAAATCTCCTGATTTCGAATGTTCTGTGGGTTTAAAATCATTTCTCCCTACTACTACCATTATCTTGTGTTTCTGCTACTGCTCCCCTAACGGAACAGATTTTCACCTCCTTTTTGAATATCTTATTACTCTCATGAAGACTGTTAATTCTTTTCGCATCGCAAATGCTGAGATGCATATATTCGAATCTTTTAGAAGGATTGAAAACGAAGAAAAAAAAGATAGCTTTGAAATACTACAAAAAACTAAGAGTGGTCCTTACTAATATATTTTTTTTCCTGTGAATAAATACATTGGCAAAAAGTGGAAAATTTACAGTTTATATGTTGTTATTCAACATCAGACGAAGTCGTAGGTGATAATATATTATATATATATATATATATATATTATATATATATATATATATATATAATATATATATAGTATATATATATATTAAATATATATATATATTAATATCTATTATATATATATATATATATATATAGGGCCTGTTCCTTGCTAAGTTGGTGAGTTCTTTGAGAGCAAGCACCCTATATAAGAGGATGGTAATTTAGAAATCCATATTTTGAAATGATGTTTTTATTCAATATAAGTAAAATATCAAGTAAAGTTGTAACAAAATCCCTTCTGTTGAGATATCTCTCTCTTCGTAGGCGATTGTAGTCACAGCCCTTTTTCGCAGCGCGTTTTCCAGCAATTGCCTCTGACTCTTCGTTAGTGCGAAATTTGTAATCGAAATTCAAGTCGCAGCCTTTTTCTTGAAGTTTATCGCTCTTGCCGGGATGATTTTCTGAGAGAGTATCTTGAGTGAGATTTTCTTCTGATTCTTAATATTGATCTGACTCTGTATCTGACTGACTAGTATATCAAAAGGACGGGTTATATATTATTTCATTTTGACTTATGCTAAAATTTTGCTGGCGCAAATTTAGCATAAGTACGAACATAAATTAATTTTTAGCAAAGTTAATGGAAGTGCTACATATTACTTCCTGCGCTAAACACGGAGTGAGAAGTATGTTATAATAATTATACAAGAAATAATAACTACAAATACACTAGTTTATACTTCAAATGCAACATATCTAATTATGTTCCGAAGACATAAGTAGACATATAAACATTTAAAGGCAAAAATAATATACAATTTGAAGAATATTCAAATACGAACATAACTGGTTACATCCGAAGATCTAAACACATATATACAAGTATTTGAATACATAAAAATACAATAATGTTATATATACAGAAAATAAAAGGTGCATTCAAACACAAGCATATTTGGTTATATCCGTTAGATATAAACAAACATACAAACATTTAAATGTATAAAAGTACAAAAATGTTTATACATAATTCTTGATATAGAACAATTGAGATATTCATAAGTTAAAAGGCCACATCGATCCGAACCGTTAAATCCAAAGGAAAGGTCAGTATACAGACGTTTCTAACGTATCCCATAAATTTTGCCAATGCGCAACGTAGTTTCAAAGTTGTAGTTACGAGAGAAACATTGCTTGACATTGTAGAAAGACAAAGTTGCTTGAAGTTTAGGTCCTTTATTTGAAAAATTTGTTTACCTAAAAGGGAGAGGTCACAGAACCATTTAGAATTCGAAAAGAATCAGAGTTCCGTAGTGGAATTCAAAATGAGTTTCTGCCCAAAAATCCAAACTTGAATGATGAAGGAAATCCATACGTAAAGGAAGTTACATATGTATAGGCGAAGTTGCTTGAAATTTAGGTCCTTTATTTGAAAAATTTCTTCATACATAAAAGGGAGAGGTCACAGAACCATTTAGAATTCGAAAAGGAATCAGAGTTCGTAGTGGAATTCAAAAATGAGTTTCTGCCCATAATCCAAACTTGAATGATGAAAGAAATCCATGCCGAAAAGGAAGTTTGCTATGTCTAGCGATGAATCCTCGAACTGTGATAGTTGTGAAAAAGTGAAGACCATAATCCAAAATTAGAAATGAAAATTGAAGTCCAGTATCGATAATGTTCGTTTGCTTGAGTCATTTTCTCCAAGTGTTCTGATTGGGAATTTTAGTATTATTTTAGTTTTTCTTTTTCTTCATTTTGTTTTTTTAGAAGGCGTTGATTGAAGTTCTGGGTGTTCTACTCCGGGTTCACCAATTATATAGGGCTATTACTTGCTAAGTTGGTGAGTTCTTTTGAGAGCAAGCACCCTATATAAGAGGTTGGTAATTTAGAAATCCATATTTGAAATGATGTTTTTATTCAACATAAGTAAAATATGCAATGAAAGTATAAAGTAACAAAAGTCCCTTCTGTTGAGATACGCTCCTCTTCATAGGCGAATTGGTAGTCACAGCCTTTTCCAGCGCGTTTCCACAGTTGCCTGCTGACTCATTCGTATTAGTGGGCGAAATTTTGTTGATCCGAAATTCAGTCGTCAGCCTTTTCCGCAACTTGAAGTTTATACGCTCTTGCCGGGATGAATTTCTGGAGAGAGTATCTTGAGTGAGATTTCTTCTGATTCTTAATAATTTGATCTGAACTCTGTATCTGACTGACTAGTATATATCTCAAAAGGACGGGTTTATATATTATTTCATTTTGACTTATCTAAAATTTTGCTCGCGCAAATCTTAGCATAAGTACGAACATAAATTAAAATTATTTTACAAAGAGTTAATGGAGTGCCTACATTACTCCTGCGCTAAACAGAGTGAGAAAGTATGTTTATATAATTATACAAAGAAATAATAACTAAAATACATGTTATACTTTCAAATGCAAACATATCTAATTATGTCCGAAGACATAAGTAGACATATAAACATTTAAAGGCAAAAATAATATACATGAAATTTGAAGAATATTCAAATACGCGAGCATAACTGGTTACATCCGAAGATCTAAAACATATATACAAGTATTTGAATACATATAAATACAATAATGTTATATATACAGAAAGAAAATAAAAGGTGCATTCAAACACAAGCATATTTGGTTATATCCGTTAGATATAAACAAACATACAAACATTTAAATGCATAAAAGTACAAAAATGTTAATACATAATAATTATTGATATGAAACAATTGAATTATTCCAAGTTAAATAGGTCCACATAGAATCGAACCGCGTTTTAAATCCAAGGAAAAGGTCCAGTATAAGAACGTTTCTAACGTATCCATTTTGACTCAATGCGGCACGTAGTTTTCAAGTTGTTAGTTACGAGAGAAACATTGCTTGACATAGGTAGAGACGAAGTTGCTTGAAGTTTAGGGTCCTTTTAATTTGAAAAATTCCTTGCATACATAAAAGGGAGAGGTCAACAGAACCATTAGAATTCGAAAAGGAATCAGAGTTCGTAGTGGAATTCAAAAATGAGTTTCTGGCCATAATCCAAACTTGAATGATGAAAGAAATCCATACCGTAAAGGAAGTTACATATGTATAGGCGAAGTTGCTTGAAATTTAGGTCCTTTATTTGAAAAATTTCTTCATACATAAAAGGGAGAGGTCACAGAACCATTTAGAATTCGAAAAGGAATCAGAGTTCGTAGTGGAATTCAAAAATGAGTTTCTGCCCATAATCCAAACTTGAATGATGAAAGAAATCCATGCCGAAAAGGAAGTTTGCTATGTCTAGCGATGAATCCTCGAACTGTGATAGTTGTGAAAAGTTGAAGACCATAATCCAAAAATGAAAATTGAAGTCCAGTATCGATAATGTTCGTTTGCTTGAGTCATTTTCTCCAAGTGTTCTGATTGGGAATTTTAGTATTATTTTAGTTTTTTCTTTTTCTTCATTGTTTTTTAGAAGGTGTTGATTGAAGTTCTGGGTGTTGAACGTCCGGTTCATAATTTA
>JABUQX010090003.1:22500-24582 GCA_015478945.1 Trachelipus rathkii
TGGGTGTCTCGCGGGGGTTCCTTCCGACCAATTCCCTCCCGGGGGGGTAGGAAAAATTGGGAAAAAAAAAAAGGGGTTTCCCCCCCCCCCCCCCCCCCCTCCTGTCCCCGTCGCTCGAGCCCCCTAAAAAAACTTAAAATTTTCCAAAAACAAAACAAAATTAATAAAACAAAATTAGGGGGCTCGAGCCGACGGGGAACAGGGGGGGGACGTTTCATACCCGGGAGGGGATGGTCGGAGGAACTCCGCGACACCCAAAGACCAAAGAGCGGGGGTTCGGGAGACCATCCCGGAGGGGGGGATTAGTCCCCCCCGTCGTCACCGGAGGCCGAGAGACCCCGACTCCTGCCATCTTCGCTTTAACCTAGGGTATTCCTTTAGTTTAAAAAAAAAAAATTCTTCCAAGAAAAAAAAAAAAAATTAATCCAAATTTGAATTTTCGGCTGATTCCAAATATATAATTTGGTTTACTGTAGGACCTGCCTTTCTCTAGCTACATACTGTGAGCATTAAAAAAATCTGACCATCTATAATCATATATATATATTATATTATATTATATATATCTTATATATATATATATATATATAGTATATATATATATATATTATATATATATATACATAAGATGCATATATATACGCTCATATATATATATATATATATATATGACAACACTTATTGTGGACACAAATAATAAATATTTACGTTGAAATAAACTAAAAAATTAAATAAAATGAATTGGAAAATAATTTGAAGCACAAAAAATAAAAAAAGTAAGCTTTTTTTTAAGGCAAATTAAATTTTTTTAATTTTTCTTTACCTAAAATAAAAATTATTACCAACCTTTCCAATACTAAATTATTTTGAAGAACATAGTGTACTTAAGGTCTATATATATATATATATAATATATATATATATATATATTATACTATATAATATTATTATATATATATATATATATAGTTATAGTTATATATATATACTATATAGTATATATATATATATATATATATAATATTATATATATATAGCTATATATATATATATATATTAAGAATTTCTTCTTTTTAAGCTTCACTACTATTTAACTTATTAAATTTACTAACAGCATTTTCCTCATAAGATTTTATAGTACCCTTTTAAAATTAATTTTTCAGTTTTTATCTGACCAAAATTTGTCACCAAACTAACTTTGAACCGAAATTTAACATTACATCACAATACAAATTTGAAAAAAAAAAAGTTTAAAAATGTTTTTCAGAAATCTCCAATTAGGTGTATTTCTTTCATCCAATTCCAAAATAAATAAAAAAATCCCCCCCTCCCCCACACCCTAAAAAAGGGGTTTTTTTTTTGCATAGCTTTTCCTTGTCTACTCATATAAAAAGCTTCATTTAAGTTATACTTTTTTTTTTTCGTCCAGCTCTTCTCTGGTTGAATATATTCAGGCTTAAATTCAAGATTTTGCTGTACCTGATCTGGTCTGACCTTTTTGTGACCTCATTCAAAATGTTCAATTTTGCTTTCTACACCTACTCTTAAATCTTTTTCAATGTAAATCTCAAGCATTTGTAACTCACTTTACCTAAAAATCAGGAGGATAAATAAATTTTATCATTTCCCTGGGCTATTTTGGAATTTATCGTTCAAGAAATCCGGTCGCCGAATGCACAAAAATAACCCACACAAACATACATCACACACACGAGCACACGCCACCACACACACACACACACACACACACACACACACAATATATATTATATATATATATATATATATATTATTATATTATAGTAATTATTATATATATATATATATATATTAGTATATATATATTAATATAATATATTAGATATAGATATAGATATAATATATAATATATAATATATATATATATATATATTATATAGTATATATATATATATATATATTATAATATATTATATATATATATATATATATATATATATATATATAACTAATATATATATATATATATATATATATATATATTATAATATCTAGTATATTATATATATATATATAATATATATATTATATATGGCTAAGGTT
>JABUQX010090004.1:0-20000 GCA_015478945.1 Trachelipus rathkii
AATATATATAAGAAGAAGAGAGTAGTGAAGAAATATGAGAGTATATATATATATAAGAGTAAAGAGTATATATATATATATAGTATATATATATGATCTAACTAAACACATTCATTTTTGATCTAGAACTGATGACATCTGACAGAAAAACAAATTATATATTTGAAATCTCAGTGGAAAATTTTAAGGAGGGGTTTTAATTTTTTTTTTTTTTATTTTTTTTTTTTCATTTATTTGTCGGAAATATTTTTTTAAAAAAAATATTTTCCCCATTTAGGGGGCTCGAGCCGACGGACAGAGGGGAGGACGAAGTCCCCCCGTCGTCCACCGGGGAGGCCGAGAGACCCCGACTCCTGCTATCTAAAAGGGAAGCGTAAAGGGAAGTAAAATTATTCATTTTAAATTGCATGCATTCTAAAATGAAAATCTCTCGAAAAAACTTAACCAGTCTACACATGTTTGTTGACTTAAATTAAGAATGCTCTTTATTTGAGTTAAAGTACATTCATTAACAATGTAAATAAAAAAAAGTACATTTTGTATGACAGTTTTGCGTTATGTAGCCAAAAATTCGCAGGCGAAACCGTGTAGAATTTATTGCAATTTCTTGACGAACAACTGAAGAAGAATTTTTCCTTTATCTTGAATATTCACATTTATTCTTACATTTTCACAAATTTTCTGACTTTAAAATAAGGTTATTAACTTGTAAAAATGCTAATAAAATATCATCGTCTGAAACTATTTCTGTTATGGTACCTACATTCATAATTATGCTTTACAAACTTTAGTTACATAAGTCAAATTTAAAAGGAAATAAATTGCCATAGCCTAATATTTTTGTTCGCTTAGTGTGAAGTGAAAAAAAAATATATATCAATTCTTTTTACTTTTTTTCATTATATTTTTAAATTTTTTTTTTCCAAAATGATTCGTATATTTTCCAAAATGATTAGTATCGTTTTCGTAGTGCGACACACGTTCTAGACATTTACCTATATTTTTATATATATATATATATATATATATATATATATATATATATATATATATATATATATATATATATATATTATATATTTATATAATATAAGCCTTATATATATATATGCTAGCATAAATATATATATATATAAAGACATATATATATATATATAAAAGAGGTATATTTAGATATATATATTATATATATAGTATATATATATATATATATATATATATATATATATTATGATACACCAGAGAGTAATTTTGTCCGGAGGCCGGAGAGCTGGAGGCCGGAGAATGAAAATTTTAATTCCGGCCGGAGAATGAAATTTCCATTTATACTTACGGAACTTTCCCTTTAAAAGGATGTTAACCGATATATATCGAACGAGCGATGTAATCGATTTTTTTCGATTATTTCAAGGCAATAGAGCGTGAGGGTGTACAAAAAGTTTTTTTTTTTTTTTAAACTAAAGGAATACCCAAGATTAAATCGCCAAGATGGAAAGAGTCAGGGTCTCTCGGCCTCATCGGGGGACGACGGGGGGGACTTCGTCCCCCCCCCTCTGTCCCACTGTCGGCTCGAGCCCCTTAAAAAAATAAATAAAAAAAAATTAAATAAAATTAACATATAAAATTAACATGATATAATAAAGCAACATGTGGCAACTTTTTCTCTTCTTCTATTGGAGTTTAAGTTGACACGTCACAGTGCATGGTTAGACGATTAGTGTTCAGCGATATTTCGATATCTGTATTTTTATGTAACATCCTTTTAAAGGGAAAGTGCCATACTTACCTTCTATATATAAATATATATATATATATATAGTATATATATAGTTAGTTATATACAGTTATTTAAATATATATATATATATATTGTTGTTATATATATATATATATATATATATATATATATATATATATATATATATGTTTATTTATTTATTAATATTATATATATATATATATATATATATATGAAGGATTGATTCTAAACATGCAATTATCATGCACCTTCCTCATCCGGATCCTAAGTAGTAACTACCTAGAGAAGTTACACTCCTTGAAGAGGGCTAAACCCGTGAGGTGTGAACTTTAATGAAATAATAAAAAAAAGTTATTTAATTATTAATTTACCTGCTAAATAAAAGCGCATTTTAAAAAGGAAAGGAATATTCGTTAAATGGTTGGGGGAAGCGAGAGCCAATAGGGAGGCTGGAATAACATCACTCTTTCTTGAGATGAAACGTTGCTCAATGAGGGTAGCTTGCTTTAAGTGTTGCCAATTTTGAGCTCTTTATTTGAAAACTATTGCATTTCTTAATTGTAAATAAAGTGCAAAATATGCACAAAAGACAATATTTTATTTTTATTAAGGTTTAGCGATTTTTAGTGATATTTTGCATCACTAAATCTGCGCTTTTTAATGTTTATTTTCTCAAATCTGTTACCTTTCAAAACTAAGAGCTGGCACCACTGCTTGGTTCTTGAAAACAGACAGACAGGGTGAGCCAAAGTACTTATGAGTTTCGCTCAGGGCACTATATATTGTTAGCTTTGAAAGTTTGGGTGTTATCCGTAATTAAGGTGTGTAATAATGTACAGTGCTTTATTTAATAACTAGCCTGTGTTATTTATTTACCTGATGGATAATGATGTATAGATTCATTTCAAAGAATTTTTTTTATCTTTTTTAATCACTTACCAGTGTCTCAAAAGATGTTTTATAATTATCTACATATTCACTAATTTATTCCATAAAGCAGTCAAGCAGATGATATTAACAACTCTTTTATCTTATCCAGGCTTTATATATATTTATATCTTATCCATAGGTGTTTTAGAGAAAGAGATATATATATATATATATATATATATATATATATATATATATATGTTAAGATATAGAAGTAGTTATATATAGAAGAGCAGATATATATATATATATAGTATATATATATATATATATATATATATATATATAATATATATATATATGTTAAGTTAAGATAGAGTCCGTGAGTGGTTTACAGATTTTATCTAAAAATATTAAGAAAATCTGTAATTAATTTCCATTCAGGGATTACTTTAAGATTAAAGTAAGCGATAATAGTAAAGCTGAGTGTCTTTTGTGCGCTACTGGGAATACATTACTATCAAGAGGAAACCCAAAGAAAGGTTCAAAACATTATAGCACAAAGCCTTTACTGGATTATCTTGAAAAGAAACATAAAACAACATATTTGAAGATAAAAGAAATATCTGAATCTTCAAGAGGAAAAGTGGCCGAAAAAGAAACATGATATCACAGACACAGCAGATGATGATCCATGTCCATCCATATCATCAACTTCTACCTCTAGTAAAAAAGATTTCTTCAGCCACCACTGTTTGAAATAACTGAGAAAACAAAGATTTGGGACATTAATGATAGAAAAAGCAAAGAAATTCATTTCAAAATTGGGTAAATGATCTTGCTATGGACAATCTGTTTGTTTTGTAGAAGACATTGGATTTAAGAGATTAATAAATCACGTATGTCCACAATATAATATTCCATCAAGGAGGTACTTTTCAGAAGAGATTATCCCAACAATATATGAAAGGGTAAATAACAAAATAACAATTCAGCTGCAAGAAATTCAAGCAATATCATTAATATCAGATATTTGGAGTTGCTCAGTAGTATACATGAGGATACGAACTATAGTTATCTAACCACAAACCGCAAAGGTCATAAAAGTGGACCTTCTTATCTGACCGCAAACCGCAAAACTGATAAGAAGGCGAAGAACAGAGAGACTTCAAAGGGTGCCGCCGACCGAGAAAAGGTCACATGTTTCTATATTCTATATTCTATATATTCTATATGGTATATTCTATATTCTATATATTCTATATTCTAGCTTCTAGCACGTGCCGACCTATATTCTAGAATACACCGATCTTAGTGTCTATCCCTAGGTTATTGGGTACGGGGAGTCGATTGGTGTATATTAGAAGGTGCTAGGATGCTTCCTTCTACGAGTTATTACCCTACCCCCCTTTTCTAGCCTTTTCTAGCATGACATGTCCTACGTCATAGAACACGGCTAATAATGGTGTCTACTCCTAGGTTATAAGGTATGAGGAATCGATTGGTGCATATTAGAATGTGCTAGGTTGGTTCCTTCTACGAGTTAGTATCCCCCACCCCCCTTTCTAACCCTTCTAGTACGATATATCGTATGTGGCGGAATACATCCGATATTTGTATCGATTAGTACATAATCGGTACTGCTGAATCGATTCCTGTGGTTTACGACGGAATCGATTCATTCCTAACAAGAGTTAGTATTAGACATTACCCTACCCCCCTTTCCTAACATTTTTGTTTCTTGAGCTATGAAGCTGAGCTCGGTGTTGTCTAGTATGTTTTGAGGTATGCCGAGTCGATTGCCGCTATTGCCGAGCGTGGCGTTTCAGCCGTTGCGTTTTTAGAACGCTCCAACATGCGTTTTTCGTAGATGGCGTACCCTTCATCAAAAACCTATCATGACGGGTGTCAAACAGGGGTAGAATGTCTCAAAAATAAGATTCCCATAGTTACTTTCCCGAACGCCAGAGTCCCCATGGCCCCAGCCGGGGGTCATTTATGGGTCAAGAAATGACACAAAATGACATATCTTAGCAAAAGAGGTGTTAGAGTCATCGTATCTTCTTCAAACTTGGTTGCAACATTGCTGTATCCAATGTTTCAAGTCGCTACGTCAAAGGAGGGCGCCCCCCCTTAAATTTTAAAAATGGACTTAGAAAGCTGGAAATTTGGTGAGTGTATAGAAGAGAATAAATGTGAAATAGAATGGCTATGTTAAATTATTTGGCGAACCATATGGGCCGGAGCCGAGCTGATGGTTGCGGTGCCAGAATGGAATTTGGCCCAGCTAGCATATGGAACAAACAGGTGTCTATTACTCCAGCCAATCCAGGAATTCATTTGGGTTTTCAGAACCCCAAAGAAAAGAGTTCGAGACTCTCCTTTGAAGGGGGGTCCCCCCTGAAAAAAAGAAGAAAAGCTTAGAAGAAGACGAAAGAAGATGGATGTAGGAAAAGAAGAAGAAGGAAAAAGAAGAAGGTCTCGCATGGCGGTTCAAATGATTGATTGTATGTGTAGGTACCGACACCGGTGTGGAACCGGTGCGGTGCCGAATTAGTAAAAATGTACTTAACATTCTGATATTAGTGTACTTATATATGTTTTTAATAACATAGATCTCATTTTTGAGGTTCCCAAAACTCTCAAATGAGTCTGAGAACCCCTCTTCAGGGGTTTCTACTGAAAAAAGAAGAAAAAGCGGTGAGGAAGATGCATTATGCTGAATCACGGTTTCAACTCTCTAAACGATCGCAGGGTTGGCAAGACCGAACGCGAGGTTGCCCCGCGCCCGCAGGCGCGCCCGCAGGCGCAATATTACTGCGCGAACGCTAAATATATTTCGTAGTTGTAACGTTAATAAAAGTGTTTACATTATTTTGTATTTTTCTTTTCAAGTAATTCGTTTTCTGTACTATGAAACAGTTATTTTATTTTATACTTAAACTTTCTTAATTTTTATTTATACAAAACCCTTGTTCACTGTTAAATTTTTGTAATAAAAACATGTTTTTTTTCTACCTTAAAGCTATAACTCAATAAGGCAGTAGCGCAAATAGCCCCAGAGGGCCCCTCCCTTCACCCTGGCTATGCGCTTTGTCTTTACTGCTTTATTGTCTTACTGTAGGGTTTTACTGTTTCAAGTCCTATCCGAAACACACATTCTGGTGGAAAAATAACTTCAATAAACTTTATTATAAAATATATATATATATATATATATATATATATATATATATATATATATATATATATATATATATATATATATATATATATATATATATATATATATAGAGAGAGAGAGAGAGAGAGAGAGAGAGAGAGAGGATATGAAAAGTCTTTTTACTTATGATGAAAAAATTTTATTAAACAATTAGTATATTAGTAAAATTTACAAAATGCGTTTACATGTATAAATAAAACTTTCACCTCCAACCGCAAACATCCTGATGATCCCCACATGGAAATGTAACATATTCCCCTGATATCTCATTTCTTATAGTTGTTATTATATAAGTTATTAACCTCTTCTTTGAATATTCATCAAGATCTTGATCGGTTAAAGCACGTATCTTGGAAGAAATTTTTAGATGAATAGGGAATGGTATCTTCATTTTAAATCGTTCCACATTGACTATAAATGTTTTAAACACATTGCTTGTTTCCTTAATTTTCTCTATATGTCCATCCAATATAGGTATCATATTATTATACTTTAATGTTATATCGAAGTATGTAATCTCGTGTCCCTCTTTCTTAGCAGCTGATGCTCTTACTCTGTAACCATAAACATCATCAGATGCATATACAATGCGGATTTTTGATGGATCACGTGGAGTGTAAGGATGTCTAGTCGAAAAATCTGAATTATAATTGACACATGTATACCAGGTTTTTAAAATAAACCAGCACCTTTGAATATATGTTATAAGTCCCATAGCTATACCTTTTTAAATGTATTACAAACACAGCTATGGTTACGATGGTTGGTTCTCAACTGAATATCATATTCACAGGTTTGTAACCAGCAACCTTTAAAAAATTCGTGACGTCATAAACATGAATTTTTCCTGAAAACTTTATCTTTTCAGCTTTATATACAATGTGAAATTTCATGAATCATTAACTTTTACAGTTCTGTATACATTTAACTCTGGATATATTATTATTGTTATTATTATATATATATATATATATATATATATATATATTAAGTTATATATATATATATTTATTAAGGTTATATATATATATATATATATATAGCAGCATATATATTTATCTCTATATATATATATATATATATATATATATATATATATATATATATAAGTTTAAAGGGTAGTAAAATCAAGTTATTTCATTTTAACGCATTTATTACATAATTAGAAACTATATAGTCATTTACATACAAATTTTTAGCATCAAATATATTTACAAATTCATTAAAACACATATTTTTTAAAAAACATATAATGAAATAAATACAATAAACTCCACATAAATTAGAGTATGATGGTTGAACAGGGTAAGACATAGTTTTTATATAATTTACATTATTATATTTAAAAAATGAAAGGATATATTGATTATTCAATATAAATTTTAAATCCAAAGAATCAATCAGATGAACAATGCCATTTTTATCCCTATAAACAGAAATCCAGTGTCCTCCTGTTGTAATGTGACGATGTGAAGTGTTGAACACGAAACCGGTATCCTTCTCTAGTTTTACAGATCCTACTTCGTTAATAGCGAAGACTCCTATAAATCGAGGTTCGTTTTTAAACACAGTTTTTATTTCTTCTTCATTCATCTTTAATAATTCAAAATAACGTTGCGTACTCTGTCAATTTCAATGAGCTGAGGATGTTCCAGATAAACCAGGACAGTGATTGGTGATTGTAGACTTCCACTAAAGGAGAGACTTAACCCTAATGTGCCCTTTCTTAAAATGTTTAAATGATTAGCGTTACAAGCTGAAAGGTCAGCGGTGAGATCGTAAGCATATAAATTACTATTCTTAGCGTATTCTTCAAGATCTATTCCTGTCCCGCTGTCATTGCATGAAACAGTGTTAGCTATTAGATCGTAAAAAGGTCGTGAACATAGAGATTGCGATCCATTGTATAACATTTCATAGTCCCGACCGTAAGGTTGACCGTTTACATGTAGACTGATACCTCTAAGTCCAAAAGGGGTGAATTTATAGGCTGATTTTTTATAATTCCCTGAGTATGCTTCATGTTCAACAATACCTATTATTACTTTCTGAGGTAGATTACCATTCACAATGTTGGGGATATTGATACTCGATAATCCCTGTGTAAAGTTAAACAACTTTGTTTCCACTCGTTTGATAGGATACTTTGCTGTAGTATTCAAGAGAGATTTTTCGATTTCCAAATGTCTCTGAGGTAGTAATTTCACTTTTCTAACATAGAGATAGGCTTCTAACAACTTGTAAACAGGTTCAGGACATACAGCCGTTGCAGCAGGTTTACTTTTTATTTTAAGAGCGAATTTAGGATTTGAACGGGTTAATCGAATTCTAGTATCTACAGCTGGTAGAATAAGTCTTTCTTGAGAGAAGATGTCACCGTTTAAACGTCCGTAAAATTCATATGTGTTCCCTGTGGTTTTACCAGCTTTATCTATATGTGCAGCCTCGTCTTTGAAACTATAAAAACCGCAAGACTGGAGATGAGACTGTTTAGCATCGTCGGAATAATTTAATAAATGTTCTATATAACTTCTATAAGGATAATTTGCAGCTGATGCACCTAATGAAGTTTCATTGAGATACACTTCAATCTGATTAAAACAGGTATACAGGAAATTGGATTCTGTGTATACTATGTGATCGTCAGATGATGGAAGGTCTGTACCATCGGGCTTCGTCAGTTTCGTCTTCAGATATAAAAACACGTTAGATGGATCTAAATACTGATCCGAAGTACCTGGTATATTGAACTCGAGAGGGACATCGGTGTTGGTAATTGAATGTATGGGGTTGATGCTGATGAAATTGGTTTCAGTTACACTAATCTGGGTGGGGTTCATCGAGAAGAGATCCAGTTCACTCTTGCAGCAGTCTGGACTAGAAGGATGGAGGAAATGCATCTTGTATGTGAAGGTGCTGACCGTATAATGAGCGGATCGGTGGTTTAGCTTTTCTTATATTCGGTCACAATATAATGATGATGTTTATGTAAAAGATGCCAGTTAGTAATTAAATAGCAAATACATCATTGAATTTTTCTTTTGAGGTTTTTTAGTCTTAACCTTTTTCTTAACGCATATTTTCATACGTTTTTTACCTTGACCCGTCATTTTGCGTCTTATTTTTCGCTTTACATCATCCAACATCTCATCTGAAACATCTGTAATTCGCCTTTTTAGGGACTCGCGAGGGTTAGCTCCTGCTGCTATATCCTGTAACGTATGCATCCCTGTTCGTATAGCTTTTTTACCTATATATTCACCTCCTCTTCTAAATAGAGGCATTGCACTTCTCCATAATTTAGAGAAAAATCCACCCAGTCCATACCCTCTTTGTAATTTTGTTCCAACGAATACCCTATCGTTATACATTATTAACGGAGCTTTTATTAAACACTATCTTTACACTGTGAGAGTAAGTTAATGAATGAATAAATATAACTAACTACATCACTTATATATAATCGTACACCTATCCTTATTTCTAGAAGGTTTTCTAACAGTATATATGGAAGATTTTCTACTCTGTTAAAAAAATAGTCCATCATGTTATAGTTAAAGTGTCTGCTTCTTTCTAATATGAACTTTACACAATAGTGTTCCGTCTGTGAATGGATACGGTCTACCTTCAACATCCTTTATATGCATTCGCACAGACCCTAAATGTGAACAACTGAGAGGTAAGTAATGAACATTAGGAAAAGATATAACCTTTCCCTTTTTAGGAAAATGAACCACCCTTAATAAGGGGGCTTTAGTGTTCCCTACATACTGATGGTCAACTATATCTGTATAAACGTAAGCCATCCCTTGATCTTGTAACATCTCCGAAGGAATGCATATATAATTGAGAGATAAGTCTGAGTCATTAAGACTGTTGTTCAGAGTATGGGCAGGTTCATTATTTCCACTATGTCTATTTAGAACAGTAGAATGTTCTACTACAGCTTTGTGTTCATATACACATTTCCGAAACCAATCTGAACGTTTAAGGATAAACATTTCAGGGTCTCTCAAATTCATTCCAGTTATTGATCTTAAAGTGATTAATACCCTGTCTTCCCCCGGGTGGTTATTAATAATGTATATTAAATCTTTACATATCTTACTTACAGCAAACTGGGTGTTTAAATAACTGTGGATGTCATGGATTGAACGGTAATATCCTCGTTTTAACACAAATTTTTCATAGAAATATTCCGAACCTTTAATTGTCACACGTTTTAAATCGGTTGTGTTTTTTATTTTTAATACAGATTTAACATAATCTGCAACTCTATACACCATTATCCAATGACGTGTCTGAGGGAGATTTTCAATATTAGCGTCTAATATCATTTCGCACAGTCCTACCTCATACAGGCCTCTTTCAAGCTGTATAGGATTCATTAACTCGGTTGTAAAATCTGAGACTTTATTATCAGGATGTAGGTCCAAAGATGCTGAAGACGTCAGAGTTAAATAGAAATGATCTACACTCTCCATGATTACGATGACTAATGATTAATGTTTCGTGATTTCACAAGCTTTTATATATGAATTAAACTTGTCAGGATAGCCCACCCATTTCACCAGATACTGTTTATTTTTACCCCTACCTTTTGAACCTAATATTTTTCTATTTTATACATATTACTCTCAGGATCGAATCGTATTTTCTGTATTTCTTGTTTATAAAATCCTCCTTTTATGGGTTCTCCATCTAAGTCTTTGAGATAATATAATTTAAGCCCTTCAATAGGAAAATCCCTTATACTATCTACTTTAAAAACTTCTCTAGACCACCCTGCTTCATATCCTTTTCTAAACCTGTCATCAGCTCTAGACACTCTTACATATTCATTCACGTTTATACAGGATTTATCTTTATTTTTTACACCTCTTGGGTTTTGTTGGATCACCGATGGTGTCTTCAGCATTTCTAAAGGAGTTGTCTTTATAGTTCTATGAAAAGATCTATTGTAAGAATAAGCTAGGTCATCGAGTATGTCAATATACTTAAAAGTGTTCATCTTAGTAAAGTATCTATGCATTCGTTCTTTAATCGTACGCTGAACTCTTTCTACAATAGCAGCTTTATTTACGGAAAATATGTTAAAATATGTTATATTGTATTCAGTAATAATTTCTTGAAACTCTCTACCTAGAAATTCGCTACCCCTATCCGTGCAAATCAATTTTGGATATCTATCATCATCCCTTATAATTTCTCTCACTGCAGCCGCCACTGTATCTGATTTTTTATCTTTTAAAGCTTTTAACCATAAGTATCTAGAGTACACGTCAATAGTAAAAAGTATATATTGAAACCCTTCATTATAAGAACTGTATTTAATCATTTCCGTTAAATCTAATTGCCAAACATTATCGACGTGATGGGCTATAGTTGTCCGGGTAGGGAATTTTCGACGGACAGGTTTATGTAAAGTAAAAGCTTCTTCACCCTCTAAATATTCTTTCAACTCTTTTTTCTCAGTGTTTGGAAACTTTGCAGCGAACCTAGTGAACCCTCCAAAACTATTTGGTTCTCTCAAATTGAAGTAATACTTATCAACCTTCGCCTTCGCTTCCATGTTGAATACTGACACAAGTTAAAACATATATATATATATATATATATATATATATATATATATATATATATATATATATATATATATATATATATATATATATATATATATATATATATATATATTATTAAAAGGAATAAAGTAAAAAAAATGGTATATTTTTATTTAATCATAGGCAATTCAACTAAATAAACAGTATATATATATATATATATATATATATATATATATATATATATATATATATATATATATATATATATATATATATAATTACGAATTAATCCATTTATGTTTACTGTATGGGATTTTTCTTATTCTTCCTCGGGTAACACGCTTAAATTTATCTGAAGCGTAAGAGGTACCTGACGGACTTGTATCTGGTCTAGGCATCTTGGGGATATCATCCAAGTCTGCTAATCTTTTTGTATTTAAGATTAAAGTTCGAGGGAAATTAATAGTCTGAAGTTCTTGTTTGATGGTAGGCCATCCTGCAACGGCACCTTTCTTCCAATCACGTGAGAGATCTGCTATCAAGTCAACAATATTTGATCCTTTGACAATTTCATTATCGATAATGATTTGTCCTAATTCATTCCATGATAATTGATCTTTTAAAATATTATATAAAGCTAATCCAGCTTTGCGACCTCTATTTGGCAAGCTCTCCTCTAGGATATTTTTAAAAGTATCTTCGTTTTTCACAGCAGGTATTACCTCCGCAGGTGTTGTTGAATCATTCGAGATTGACTTACTTATTGAGGCATATAGATGTAAGTTTTTAAGATCTATTAATTTCTGTATGGCTTCTTGATATAAGGCACGTTTTTCATGAATGTTAATGTCTGAATTTAATATCCTAAGCACTTCTTTTTCATAATTGTTTATCTGTTCAACTTTGGGATCATGTAAACTTTGAGGTATAGGTTGCAGATATGGTCCTGAATCATTCTGGATATGAGGACTCTGGTGTTGTAATTGTTGATGAATTGCTGGAGAAGGTAACCCTTGTAAGTGCGGTTGTATAGGCTGTACTGTCTGAGGTTGTACTAGAGGTGACTGGTTGGTTGTATGTTGATCAGAATGTGTAGTATTATTATACTTCATTTTCTCATATTCATTATATGGTAATACAGCAACCTTCTTCATTATTCTGATATCCACTTAGTTAATAAAGGGGCTACAACGGAAAAAAGTAACGGTAGGAATACTCCACCTCCTTTCTGCAGTAACTTCTTTTTACTTTTCAGATTTTTTATATTTAGAGAGAGTTTTTTAATGATGCTTCTGTGTCGGCGAAGCTTCTGCTTCTAAGTTTAGTTTAAAGGTGCAAATCCTTTAAAAGATTTAAACAGACTTCGCATACACACTGGATGAATTTTTCATCATTGCAGATTAGTTTACGTTTTTCAGCTGTTTTCAGTTTTTTAAATTTTTTTATAAGAGGTAAATACTTAACAACTAGAGTACTCATTATTCAGGTATGAATACAGTTTCAATTTCGAATGGCAAAATGTTAGTGCGGAGCAAAACTCTATACGTGTTTTTAGGATGAAGTTCACACATTAAATAACCATGAGGAACAGATGTAACTTCTTTATATACCTTTAAGAAGTTTTTACGTTGTGATGGAAACATTTGAGAGGCTAATACATTGATCTGATTCATATCTCTTCTCTGTCCGAAGAGTAGTAGATATTGGGTGTTTAAAGATATATCTCTCATATACTTATTCTGATAAAAAATGTTCTGGGTGATGAAAAATACAGAGATGTTTAAATGATGGGAAAATACAGTAAACGTTTCAGCTATTTCTTCATTTAACTTATGCATTAAATCATCTAATACAATGATTTTATGACCATCCACATTATTCAACGATTTGATGTCATAGATTCCTTCATGAAACTGAATTACATCTTTATATTCTGCAAATTTTTCCTGATAAACACTGTAACACCATATTATTTTTACTGGTTCTTGTTCAAAAATTTCCATCTCTCTTAATATGTTTAATAACAGAAAGGTTTTCCCGCATCCTGTGGGGCCTGATACAAGACAAGTAGCAGGACTACGGAACATAAATTTACACACGTCCATACTCTTCAAATGTTCGATGTTTAATGTAAAGTCTTTATTGGTATATATATATATATATATATATATATATATATATATATATATATATATATATATATATATATATATATATATATATATATATATATATATATATATATATATATATATATATATTCCAAAGTTTAATGAAGTTATTTTTCCACCAGAATGTGTGTTTCGGATAGGACTTGAAACAGTAAAACCCTACAGTAAGACAATAAAGCAGTAAAGACAAAGCGCATATCCAGGGTGAAGGGAGGGGCCCTCTGGGGCTATTTGCGCTACTGCCTTATTGAGTTATAGCTTTAAGGTCGAAAAAAACATGTTTTTATTACAAAAATTTAACAGTGAACAAGGGTTTTGTATAAATAAAAATTAAGAAAGTTTAAGTATAAAATAAAATAACTGTTTCATAGTACAGAAAACGAATTACTTGAAAAGAAAATACAAAGTAATGTAAACACTTTTATTAACGTTACAACTACGAAATATATTTAGCGTTCGCGCAGTAATATTGCGCCTGAGGGCGCTCGCGTCGTTTCCGGGCCGGGGGCGCGCCTGCGGGCGCGGGGCAACCTCGCGTTCGGTCTTGCCAACCCTGCGATCGTTTAGAGAGTTGAAACCGTGATTCAGCATAATACATCTTCCTCACCGCTTTTTCTTCTTTTTTTCAGTAGAAACCCATGAAGAGGGGTTCTCAGACTCATTTGAGAGTTTTGGGAACCTCAAAAAGAGATCTTTTTTTTTTTTTTTTTTTGCGTTAATGTATATAACTTATAAGTACACTAATATCAAGATGTTAAGTACATTTTTACTAATTCGGCACCGCACCGGTTCCACACCGGTGTCGGTACCTACACATACAATCAAGCATTTGAACCGCCATGCGAGACCTTCTTCTTTTTCCTTCTTCTTCTTTTCCTACATCCATCTTCTTTCGTCTTCTTCTAAGCTTTTCTTCTTTTTTTCAGGGGGACCCCCCTTCAAGAGGGGGTCTCGAACTCATTTTGGGGTTCTGAAACCCCAAAATGAATTCTATACCGTTGAAAACATAGATGTAGACACCATTTGTTCTAATATTTAACTGGAGCCAGAAATCCATTCTGGCACCGCAACCATCAGCTCCGGCTCCGCCATATGGTTCGCCAAATAATTTAACATAGCCATTCTATTTCATTTATTTTCTTCTACACCACCAAATTTCAGCTTTCTAAGTCCATTTAAATCTGTTAAGTGGGCCCCATCCCCCTTTGACGTAGCGACTTGAAACATTGGATACAACAATGTTGCAACATATAAGGAAGACATACCAAGTTTGAAGAAGATACGATGATTCTAACACCTCTAGATATGTCATTTTGTGTCATTTCTTGACCCATAAATGACCCCCGGCTGGGGCCATGGGGACTCTGGCGTTCGGGAAAGTAACTATGGGAATCTTATTTTTGAGACATTCTACCCCTGTTTGACACCCGTCATGATAGGTTTTTGATGAAGGGTACGCCATCTACGAAAAACGCATGTTGGAGCGTTCTAAAAACGCAACGGCTGAAACGCCACGCTCGGCAATAGCGGCAATCGACTCGGCATACCTCAAAACATACTAGACAACACCGAGCTCGGCTTCATAGCTCAAGAAACAAAAATGTTAGGAAAGGGGGTAGGGTAATGTCTAATACTAACTCTTGTTATGAATCATCCTGTCGTAAACCACAGGAATCGATTTAACAGTGTCGATTATGTACTAATCGATACAAATATAGGATGTATTCCGCCACATAACGATATATCGTCAAAAACTAGAAGGGTTAGAAAAGGGGGTGGGGATATCCTGCAGGGAAGGAACCAACCTACACATTCTAATATGCACCAGTCGATTCCCCAAGCACCTTATACCTAGAGTAGACACTACATTATTAGCCGTGTTCTATGACGAGGACATGTCATGCTAGAAAAGGCTAGAAAAGGGGGTAGGCACAACCTCGGGTGTAGGGCGAAAAAGCATCCCTAGCACCTTCTAATATACACCAATCGACTCCCCGTACCCAATAACCTAGGGATAGACACTAAGATCGGTGTATTCTAGTATATAGGTCGGCACGTGCTAGAAGCTAGAATATAGAATATATAGAATATAGAATATACCATATAGAATATGTAGAATATATAGAATATAGAATATAGAAACATGTGACCTTTTCTCGGTCGGCGGCATTCTTTGAAGTCTCTTTGTTTTCACCTTTCTTATCAGTTTTGCGGTTTGCGGTCAGATAAGAAGGTCCACTTTTATGACCTTTGCGGTTTGTGGTTAGATAACTATAGTTCGTATCCTCATGTATACTACTTTGCTCATATAACAATGAAAGCTTTATAAGTGTGTCAGGGCATTGGATTGATAAAGATTTTCAAATTAAAGATTTAATTACTTTATGTAGGAAAATTGTAGATCATTTTAGTAGATCACCAATTGCTACAACTAAGTTAACTGAAATTCAAAAATCTTAAAATTTGTCAATACATAAGCTTATCCAAGATGTGGAAACAAGATGGAATTCATCATATTATATGCTGCAAAGGATCATAGATCAAAAAATTGCAATTACTATATATTCTTCAAATTCGAAAAACTTTCTAGATATCTTAAATGCAAATCACTGGAAGATAATGGAGAATATAATTAGATTGCTACAACAATTTGAAGAATTAACTAAAAGAGCGAGTGATGATGATGTAGAATTATCTTTTGTAATACCTGCAGCTAATGCATTGCAAAAATATTTAGCAAAAACTTGGAAGGATAGTTATAAAACTATGAAAGATGAACTTTTAAATTCTGTTATTGAACGTTTTGGTACCATTAAAAAGAAGAAACTTTATGTACTTGGGCACAAAAGTTCTAAATCCACAATACAAATTAGCCCCCTTGATACACTCCATCGTGAATAAAATAAAATTTATGCTCAAAGAAGAAGTAAAACTTTTTATAAAAGCTAAAGAAAATATTACATTACATTATTACATTAATTTAAAAACGCTTTTAAAAATTAAAGATTAAGGATATATATATATATATATATATAGTATATATATATATGTAAACCTAAATATATAGTATATATATATATATATATATATATATATATTTAAAAATTATAAATATATATATATATATATATATATATCATATTTTTTAGTCTTTTAGTCAGATATGGCATGTAGTTTAAAAGTTCTTTTACCAATTTCATTTACCTATTTCTGTATTGCATTTTTAAAGCTAGATTTATCAAAAGTGTATTTTTTGTTAGGGTTGTCATTTTGGATATCAAACCCTTTTAAGTTGTTTATCAAAATAATTAGTCAATTTAGTAAATGGTGTCATATAGGCCTATTATATATTATTATATATTATTATAGTTATTATATTAGTTATTATTAATATTATCACTACAACAAAAAATATTAAATAATTTTTTTTACAGTTTTTGTATGAATCAGTTCTTCTAAATAAATTTATTTCAAATAGTTCATTATACTTTCAATGAATTATAACTATTTTTGTTTTCAAAACTACCTTTTAAAATATAGGTCTCCGGCCGGAGAAAGCCGGAGACTAGTGGTCTCTCCGGCCGGAGCCGGAGATCTTTAAAAAGGCCGGAACTCCGGCAAAGCCGGACGGAGACGGAGATCCGGTGCATCCATAATATATATATATATATATATATATATATATATATATATATATATATATATATATATATATATATATATATATATATATATATATATATATGTTATTTATATATATCTTTATATATATATATAAATATATAAGGGTATATATATATATATATATATATATATATTATAGTGATGTACCGAATGCAACTTTTAAGACAAAGTTAATTGAAAGTCAAGTCATTTTCATAAAATATTTTACCATAAAAAATTTGAGTTAAAAATTTTAGGGTAGGCCAGGATCATTAATAATACCATAAAAATTTTATAACTTAGAGAATTAATGATATCATATGTAAATGGAGATGAAATTATAACTAAGAGCTGAAGTTCGATCCGGAACCAGGACCGGAGTCGGAGCCGAACAATTTTAAAATGCTGGAGTAGAAATTGGAGATAGTTAATTTTAATTTGATGAAGCCGGAGCCGGCTAATTTTAAACCAGATTCGTAATACGAGCCGACATAAAAATTTAACTACTCCGTAGACCTGAATTTTGAAGAGTTTTCATAATAACCACCAGTCTCAGACCAATGCGACCATTGCCTATTTCTAGCCCTCACACAGCCGAGCAATCACTGGCTGAATGGTTGCACTTCCAGCTTTCTGATGGTTGTTGTGGCTGTTATTATCAAGTAGTTGTCTAAAGCCAGGGTTTTGGTGTCACAAACTTCAAACCACTCTCTTATTCTAGAAATTTTATTCCAAGTGGGCTTATGATTCCATAATTTCAAGGCACAGTCCCTTTCTAAAGACATTCACATTCACTTACTCTTTTTTACGTATCAATTCTAAGGCTAAACCAAATCGTTTGATTAACGATAATCTATTTTCACTTTGTTGTACTATAATACTTTACAAGCTTAAGCTCGACACTAAACATTTCATTGTTCTATTCAACAAATTATAGCCAGTCATAGTCCATTTCTGCGCATGTGTAAGTGGTTCATGGAATAAGCACCATCATGATCACCCTAACATTTCTCCTCAATACACCCCTAACAACACTGCACCTACAGACTCTGATCAGCTTGAATCCAAGTGAGCCACCAAAATCATGCTATAAGCTTGTAGTATTTTAGGTCCAATGTTGATAATGGACCAAGCAACATAAAAATGTACAGACTTCGAATATGATGATATTGATTGACTCTCGAAACTATCACAAATTTGGTACTATTTGTTTTCGATAATATTAATGTTATTAGACTAATTCATTTGTAATCAATTTTTCTTTTCGTCCTTTTTCTTTTCAAAACTTTTTTATTTTATTTTAAACGAATATATTTAGAACTTTTTATTTTAAAAATTTAAATCCTTTTTTATCTTTTTTTGCAATTTAAAAAATTTCACTTAAAGCATTTGACTACTTTTAATTACTTTTCCATCATTCATATACTTTTTCATCTTTAAAACTTTAAATTATTTTTATCATTTAGAATTTTTTCAACTTATAAAAACTTTCATACCAGTCCTTCTTTTTTTTTTTGTTTAATTTGTAGTTTTTATTACTATTTTGATTGTTTTATTTTTAGTTTTTATTTCTATTTTGATTGTTTTATTTTTAATTTTTTCTTATTTTTTCTCTTTAACAAATTTTTTTTACAACTTAAATTTTTCAATGTTTTATGCACTTTATCGTTTATATTTTTATTTTCAACTTAAATACTTTTCAGCATTCACAATTTTTATTTGAAACATAACACCTTTAACTATTTCTTATCCTAGATTCTTTTTCTCCTCTGCATTTTTTATTCTTTAACTTATATACTTTTTATTTAAAATAAATAATTCTTTTTCTCTAATATACTTTTACTTTTTAAACTTAAACATTTTATTTTTTTCTTGCTATAGCTTATATATCTATTTATATAGTTTTTTATTCCAATATTTTTACTATACCCTAGAAAGGGATCTTAGAAGTAAATGCTTCATAATATGTATAATATTAATATTAATATAATAAACACACTAATAGAATAATTAAAGGGAAATTAAAGATTGTTTTGACATGTCATTTTATTTTACAAATATGTTACACAAAAATAATATATATATATATATATACTATATTAAGTATAAGTATGTGGTACAAAAAAGTGTAGAAATATATACATATATATATGTTATTTATATATATTATTATTATTATATATATATATATATATATTTTTTTTTTTATATATATATATTAAAAAATATATATATATATATATATATATATATATATATATATATATATATATATATATATATATATATATATATATATATATATATGAACATATATATTGTGGTTGTTGGTTGGTTATTGGTTGTGGTATATACAGCAGTTATATATATATATATATATATATATATTATTATTGGTTAACTATAAATATATATTGAAAGGTTATATATATATATATATATATATATATATATATATATATATATATATATATATATTTATATTATTATTATATTATTGTTATTATTGGTTATGATTATCCTCCATGTAATATGCTTTAGATATATATACAGACGTGATATATATATATATATATGTATATATAGTTATAATATATAAACATATATATTGCTATATTATTATATATATATATATAAATATATATATATATATATATATATATATATATATATATAAATTGGTGTTAAGTGGGCAGTAAAGCCATACTGTATTGTTCAGCAGGAATTCACCATGAAGATGAGCTTGT
>JABUQX010090004.1:27500-35000 GCA_015478945.1 Trachelipus rathkii
ACTCGTTGATCATTGTATAAGATAGTTTGACAACCCTGTATAGATTAGCATTTATTCATTGATTAGTATGATATATAGGTTATGTCATGATAAATTTTTTGTTAGGTTTTCTTAAAAAAAATTACTATGCTAATGTTATAAAACATAAAGACATTAGCAAAAACATAAAATGTTTTTAATAAATTTGTTATGTTGACCCTGTGACAAACAAGAATCAAATGTATAGCTTAATGTTTCGAAAACGAACCAAACAAGAATCATAGGTATTGCGTAATGTTTCGAAAAGTGGGAGGAGTTTGAACAATTTCTCAACTTGTATCTGATAACTCTAGTGAAACAGGAACCACATCAGTTTCGTACCTGTTCGCTCTGTATGCATTGTTGGTTACTTTACTGTTGTTAAGTATGGAACTTTGTTATTGTTAGCAGTTTATTCGAGCGTAAGGTATGTTAGGTTTTGTCATTGTGCGTTATATTCTTAGTTCAGGTTATGATATGTTAGCTTTATTGATGTGAAAACTTTGTTACGTCAGCATATATTCGTTGGCCAGTATGATAATTAGGTTAGGTTATGGTAAATTATTGTTAAATGTTACTATGTTAATGTAAAAATAACTGATATGTTAGAGATATGTTTAAAAAAGTGTGAATAGGTTAATGTTAATGCTAAAAATGTCATCCCAGGAAAGACTGAAGCAAAAATAATTTACTGTTGTTAAGTATGAAACTTTGTTAATGTTAACTGTTTATTCGTGTTTAAGATGTGTTAGGTTTGTGGGTGTACATTATATTCTTAGTTCAGGTTATATGTTAGCTTTATTGATGTGAAAACTTTGGTACGTTAGCATATATTAGTTGGTCAGTATGATAAATAGGTTAGGTTATGATAAATTTTTGTTAAATGTTACAATGTTACTGTAAAATAACAGTGATATGTTAGAGATATGTTTGAAAAAAGTGTGAATAGGGTACGATCTGTATGCAAATGCCAGTTACTTTCCTATTGTTAAGTATGATACTTTGTTAATGTCGACTGTTTTTATTCGTGTATAATGTATGTTAGATTTGATGTTATACATTATATTCTTACATCAGGTTATGCTATGTTAGCTTTATTGATGTGAAAACTTTGTTATGTCAACATATGTTCGGGGTTAGTATAAAAAGAACATTTTTATGCTACTTTTATCCAAAATGATACTCGGAATATGACTGGAGTCAACAGATCAATAGATCAATAGATCGAAACCTTAATAGATCAGGGTTGGGACGGTTAGGGGGGAGGGAGGGGTGGTTTAATTTACTGATTCACTGATTTACCGTTTTAAGTATGTAAAAACAAACAAATTTTTTACGTATAAACTTGAAAAGTGTTAAAATTTTTTAATAAAAACAAAAAAGTTTTAAAGAAATAAAATTAAAAATTAAAAGTTTTTTAAAAAACAAAAAGTTTTAAAGACATAAAATTAAAAATAAACAAAAGTTTTTAAAAACAAAAAGTTTTAAAGAAATGAAATTAAAAATAAATAAAAGTTTTTTAAAAAACAAAAAGTTTTAAAGAAAAAATTAAAAAAGAAATAAAAGTTTTTTAAAAACAAAAAGTTTTAAGGAAATAAAATTAAAAATAAATAAAAGTTTTTTAAAACAAAAAGGTTTTAAAGAAATGAATATTAATAAATAAAATAAACAAACACATCGCTATAACTGATTTGTTAAATGAAATATTCTTAGCCTCATCAGCATCGTACCCTGTCGTTCTGTCTGCGTTGTTAGTTAACTTTTATTGTTTGTTAAGTATGAAACCTTGTTGATATTAAGTAGTTTATTCTTGCTTAAAGCTGTTGTTTAGTTTTTCGTTGTATGTTTATATCTTGGTTCAACTATGATATGTTAACAGTGTTAAGCCAAAAACTTTGTTACGTTGGCATATATTAGTTGATCAGTATGATAATTAGGTATGGTGATGATAAATATTACCATGTTAAGGTAAAAATAAAAATGATATGTTAGAGATATGTTTGAAAACGTGTGAATAAGTTTTACGTTTTTGTATGCAACGGTAGTATTACTTTACTGTTGCTAGGTATGGAACTTTGTTTAATGTTAGCGAATTATTCATGCATAAGGTATGTTAGGTTTGTCGCTATATACTTATATTCCTAGTGTTAGGTTATGATATGTTAGCTTAATTGATGTGAAATCTTTGCTCGTTAGCATATATCCGTTGGTCAGTATGATAATTAGCTTTTAAGGTTATAATAATTTTTTGTTAAATGTTACTTTGTTAATGTAAAATAATAGCGATATGTTTGGAAAATAGTGGTGAGTAAGTTAACGTTCTGTCAATGCAGCGTTAGTTATTTCCTGATTGTTAGAAATGGACATTTGTTAAATGTTGACTGCATTAATCTTGTGTATACAGGTATGTTAGGTCTGTCGTTGTACATCATATTCGTAGTTCAGTTGATGCTATGTTTGCTTTAATTGATGTGAAAACTTTGTTACGTTAGCATATATTCCATGGTTACAGTAATGATACTTACACAATGTTGTGATAAATTTTTGTTAAGAATGTTACTATGTTAATGTAAAAATCACTCTAGTATATGGATGTTACGCATACACAACAAGATACACTTATAGAATATATTACACGCTAAGGCACTTTCGTTACACTGTACGCCTTCATACTTGCTTTAGTTACCTCTATACGATAAATCGATATTCAATCATCTGCATACCATATCTTGATAATAATGTCTCTAATCAATGTCTTAAGAAAACTACAATAAAAAGCACAATCTAATCAGTCTCTATATGTTTGATATGAAGATTGTACGTTAGTATTTGGTAGTTTTTAGGTGATGATATGTTTGCTTTATTGATGTGAAAGCTTTGTTGCGTTAGCATATAATTCATTGATCAGATAACTCGCAATAGATCACAAAGGTATAAAATAAATTTTGCTCTATATTAACATACTGGACCACAGCACACCAAAGACAAGATCATTATAATATTACCTATGATAACCTCTATATTCATATGACACAGGTGTCAGACACGATACGAGTAGCAGGAGATATAGCGCTTGTCAGATGATATCACATATGACTACTAAACCCACCATATCACAGTACCGATTATGACAGCGTTAGATTATTGATGTGAAAACTTTGTTACGTTAGCATATTTTCATTTGATTTCAGTATGATAATTTAGACAAGGTTGTAGATAAAATATATTGTACAACTACTTCATACTGATTAATTCATATATAGCTACAATCAATTCCAGATTGGCGTAATTATAGGTAAGGTGGATGAAGGACGAGACCAAGAGAGACTATTTAGATTATACTCAATATATCACCCAGTCTACGAGCAGATATAGATACCACACACACCATTTATACTTAGCAGACTTATAAATATTATGCAAAAAGGCGTAAAAATTTAGTAAAAACAAATTATTTAAAGCATATAAAACAAAAATAAATGAAAGTTTTGTGTTATGTTATAAAAAAATATGACATGAATCAATAGATCATAGATGGGGAGGGTCGTGAGGCTGGGGAGGCTCTGGAGGCTCTGGAGGCTCAATGCACGCGCATACTGGAGAGATATAGAGAGATATAGAGAGATAAGGAGGCTCTGGAAGGCTCAGGAGGCTCTGGAGGCCTCTGGAGGTTGTTTGATTTATATAACAAACGTATTATTCTTAAATTATAACTTAAAAAGAATAAAAAATGTTTAATTTTTTTAAAATTTTTATTTAAATTTTTTTTAAAATTTTAAAAATTTAAAAAAAAATTTTTTTATTTTTTAAATATTTTTTAATTTTTTTTATTTTTTATTTTTTTTAAAAAAATTTTTTTAATTTTTTTTAATTTTTTTTATTTTTATTTTTAAATTTTTTTTTTATCTTTTCTGTATCGAGGATACATCACAAGAAAGATGTATAACCAAGTTTCGTATTTTTGTTTTCTGGTTTGGGGGGGCTGGTGACCCTCCTTTGGGGTGTGTACGGCTATTTAAGGAGAGTCTTTATCCTCGGACCCCTACTTTTTGAAGTCAAAATCAAAATTTTAACATTTTTTTTATTATCTAGATTATTAGACAAATTCCTCCTGAACATCATGGTGTAATTATTTGTTTTAAATTCTAAATAGTTTTTTTAGATTCTGAAATTTATTTAGAGAGGTGTCGAACTAAAAAATTTCAATTCCAGTCAAAATTGTAATTCCAGGTTGGTTTAGGTTAAAAAAAAATTTTATTTATAATTATAGAAAATCTAATTTTTTTTTCATATTCTCAACCTCCCATCTATTCCTCGGATTTTACTCAGTCAAATAAATGGAGCCGGAGCCACAGCCACAGCACCAGCAGCAGCGCAGCCACAGCCGCAGCCACAGCCGCAGCCGCAGCCGCAGCCGGAGCCGGAGCCGGAGCCGGAGCCGGAGCCGGAGCTGGTGCTGGGGCTGGTGCCGGTTCAGGAGCCAGATCCTGGATATAAATTTTTTTAAGGAAATAATTTTTTAGATGAAAAATTTAGTGCCAGAAAACGTACTGAACAATTTTCAAATAGTGCAAAATTCTTAGTCGGATCTAGAGCCGGATCCGGAGCGGGTTGAAGCCATAGTCGGTGTCGGAGCAGGAGCTGAAGCCAAAGCCGGAGCCGGAGCCGGAGCCAGAGTGTGAAACTTTTTCAAAAAATTAATTATTTTTTAGGGGAAACTATTATTAGCCAGAAAGACGTGTTTGAACAGTTCATCAAAAAGTGAAGAAACCTTAGTCGGATCCGGAGCAGAAGTAGAAGTCATAACCGGATCCGGAGCCGGAGCCGGAGCCGGATCCTGGGTATGAATTTTTTTCGGGAAATATTTTTTTGGGGAAAAATTTATTGTCAGAAGACGTGCCGAACAATTTTAAAATAGTGCAGAAACCTTAGTTGGATCCGGAGCCGAAGCCGAAGTCGGAACCAGATCCGGATCCGGATCCTGGGTATGAATTTTCTTCAGAAAATATTTTTTTAGGTGAATTTATTTCAAGAAGACGTGCTGAGCAATATTCAAATAGTGTAGAAACATTAGTCGATCGGAGCCGAAGTCGTATCGGGAGCCTATCCGGAGCCGGATCCGGAGCCAGATCCTGCTTATGAATTTTTTTCGTGAAAATTTTTTTTAGGTGAAAATTTATTGTCAGAAGACGTGCTGACATAATTCAAATAGTGTAATGAAACATTAGTCGGGATCCGGAGCCGAAGTCGGATCTAGAGCCGGATCCTTAGCCGGATCGGAGCTGGGGTATAATTTTTTTCGAAAAATATTTTTTTAGGTAAAAAATTTATTGCCAGGAGACGTGCTTCAATTTTCAAATAGATGCAGAACCTTAGTAGGATCCGGAGCCAAAGTACGAAGTTGGAGCCGGATCCGGATCCGATCCGGGCTATAAAATTTTTTTTCAAAGAAATATTTTATTAGGTGAAAAATTTTAATGGAAGAAGACGTGCTGAACAATTTTCAAATAGTACAAAAACCTTAGTCGGATCCGGAGCCAAAGCCGACGTCGGAGTGGAACCGTAGTCGGAGCCATAGGCCGGAGCCGGAGTATATAAATTTTTTCAAAAAATATTTTTTTTAAGTGAAAAGTTTATTACCAGAGGACGTGCTAAATAGTTATCAAATAGTGCAAAAACTTTAGTCAGATCCGGATCTGTAGCCGGATCCGGATCCGGATCCGGATCCTGGGTATAAATTTTCTTCAGAAAAATTTTTTTTTTGGTTTGGAAAACATTTATTGCCAGAAAAGGTGGTGAAAAATTTTCAAATAGTGGCAGATATTAGCGTCCAGAAGCCATTATAGCCGAGTCAATATGGAGCCGTATCCTTAGCTGGATCCTGGGTATGAATTTTTTTTCGAAAAATATTTTTTTAGGTGAAAAATTTATTGCCAGGAGACGTGCTAAACAATTTTTAAATAGTGCGGAAACCTTAGTCGGATCCGGAGCCGAAGTCGAAGTCGAAGTCGAAGTGGAAGTCGAGGTCGAAGACGTTCGCAGTCGAAGTCGAAGTCGAAGTCGAAGTCGAAGTCGAAGTCGAAGTTGGATCCGATTCCGGGTCGATCCAGGGTATGGTTTTTTCTGAAATATTTTTTTAGAGTGAAAAATTTATGGAAGAGACGTGCTGAACAATTTTCAATGTGTATCGTCGGATCCGGAAATCCGGAGCCGGGTAGCGGATTCCGGCCTATCCCCGGATCTGGGTGATTTTTTTACGGATATGTTTTTTGGTGAAAATTTATTTGTCAGCAAGACGTGGTGAACAATTTTCAAATAGTAACCGGATGCTCTAACCACTAGGCCATATACGTCCCCAAAAAAAGACGCTTCAAGCGTAGGTTTTAAAGCACCCGGTTTTCTCATCCCATAATTGCTGAGTACTCAAAGGCCTGGCCCCTCTTTATCTCTCACTCTCTCTCTATCTCTCTCACACTCCCTCCTCTCTCACTCTCTCTCACACACTCCCTCTCTCTCTCTCACACACTTTTCTCTCACACACACTCTCTCACTCTCTCTCTCCCCTCTCTCATCTCCCCACTAACTCTCTACTCTCCTTACTCTCTCTCTGTTGTTCGCACTCCCTTTACATCTCACACTCCTCTCCCTCAACACCGCTCTCCTCTCATCACTCTCTCATCTATCTCTTACTCTTTCTCGGTCTTTCACAACACATACTTTACCTCTTTATTCCATCACCTCTCAATATACGCTCTCTCTCTACTCTCTCGCTCTTCTTCTCTCTCTTACTCTCTATCTCTTTCTACTATCTCTCTCTACTCTTTTGTCCACTCCTCTCCTCACTCCTCTGTGTGAGAGAGTGAGTGTGTGTGAGTGTGAGCTTCTCTCTCTCTAAAACACACACAAACACTCGTCTCTCCACTTTACTCTTCACTCTCTATCTCTCTCACTCTCTCTCCCACTCAATCTCTCTCACACACTCCCACTCTCTCTCCCACACTATCTCTCTCACACACATTCCCTCTCACTCTCTCTCCCTCCCTCCCTCCCTCCCTCTATCTCACTCTCTTTCACAAACTCTCACTCTATCTCTCTCTCTCACACTCTCTCTCCCTCTCTCTCTCTCACACACACACACTCTTCCTCTCTCTCTCTCTCACCCTCTCTCACGCTCTCTCTCTCACACCTTCTCTCTCTCTCTCTCTCTCTCTCTCATCTCTCTCTCTCTCTCTCTTCTCTTCTCTCTCTCTCTCTCTCTCTCTCTCTCTCTCTCTCTCTCTCTCTTTCTCTCTTCCTCTCTCTCACTCTCTCGTTCTATTACCTTGGGGCTCATTTATCTGTTAACTTTGTTACATATAATTTGCCCACAATTGAATATTAATTAAATCGACACTATAAAGTTTATAAATACTCTAACTTTATCATTTTTAGTATTTTTTTCTTTTTGTATTTATTATTATTATTATTATTATTATTATTATT
>JABUQX010090004.1:40000-42790 GCA_015478945.1 Trachelipus rathkii
TTCTATCCCCACTCACATCCTCAAACTCGCTGCCGACATAATAGCCAGCCCTTTAAAACACTTGTTCAATGAATCATTTTTGACAGGAATTTTCCCAAATATATTCAAGACAGCAAAAGTGATCCCTATACCTAAAAAAGGAGACCTTTGCCTAGCAAAAAATTACAGACCAATAGCTATTACAAACACGATTAGTAAAATATTTGAGAAATTAGTTTTCAATCAGTTAACAGAATATTTTATATCAAACAATATTCTTAATGATTCACAATTTGGATTTAGAAAAGGACGTTCAACTGCTGATGCCCTCATTTGCTTAACCGAAAAACTTTACAGAAATATAGAAAATAAAGACTCCTCCCTGCTATTATTATTAGATTTCACAAAAGCTTTTGACATGATTGATCATGACATACTACTAAGTAAAATGAACAAAATGGGCTTTGAAGGGACAAACTTACAATGGTTTAAAAGCTACTTAAAGGAGAGATCGCAATACGTAGAACTAAATGAAACTAATTCAGCCACACTTCAAACATCATTGTTATTGTTAATATAATTATTATTATTTTTTATTATTATAATTATACTTAATGATCTTGTTTCAACGCTCAAGACAGCCTTTTAAGTCTCTTTATTGCTGACCGATACCTCCATTTTAATAAATGACAAAGATGCCGAGTCTCTATCTCGTAACCAAGCTGTCACATTAACAAAAAATAATGAAATGGAGTATTGCGAACTAAGCTTTCTTTTTAATTTAAAACTAAAACATTTAACATACATTTTTAGTCAACAAACCATTGTAACGATTTAAATATTAAACATTAACAATGTAGCAACTGAATAGGGTGCAATGTTAAAATAATTGATTACCAATCGATATGATTAAACTGACCATTAAAGAACATATAAACAACCTAGTTAGCAGACTGTCGAGATACATGTATATGCTAATAAAATTAAGAAATTTGAAAACCTCTTACTACATTACTTAGGTAAAATTATACTATTCACTATACACCTACCCCTCACTTACTCTAAATTGTCTTCCTAATCTATTTTCCGCGTAAATCCCTCAAGAGTAATTTGTCAGGTAATTTGTGATGCTGACGCCTGAATTGTAGTCCAGGAGCGAGTGGTTGATTGCCGCTCAGGATGGTGCAATATGCAAGGGACGTGTTGTACACATACACAACCATTAGTTCGAAGAACCTAAAGATCTATTGCAGTTTACAAGACTTGCTAATATATCACTCCTGAAAGAGATTTGCAATTAAAATTATCCCATAACAATGCATGTGACTTCTTGCTAGCTAATTTTCATTCAAACGCAACGCAAGGCCGCCGTAGCAATCAAATAAACCTAAGAACATACTTACATAAACCTGCCTTCCCTGGTAGACGTAAAAAAACACTCACAAGCCCGCCCTCAGCTACACAAGCAGCCTACAAACTTTACAACTCAACTGCCAACAAGACCATCCAAACTGAAAACTCTACAACCATCTTCTTTACTTAAAAAATTAAAAAACGTACTATCTTAATAAAATATTTAAATGAAACAACTAACTCAGGGTTATTGCGCACCTTACGGTAAAATTAGCTACTACCATTATTATTATTATTAATTAGATTATTATTAATTATTATATTATTATTTATTATTATTAATTATTATTATTATATGTAATTATTATTAATTATTATTAATTATTATTATTATTCATTATTATTATTATTATTATTTGAATTTATTATTTATTTTTTATTTATTACTTATATTTATTATTATTATTATTATTATTATTATTTTTATATGACAAATTATTATTAATGGTATTATTATTATTATGTATGTATTATTAATTATTAGTTAGTTAGGTGGTATGCGTTATTATTAATTATTATTGGGAGTAGCTTGTTCACTGATGGTGACTTATTGAGTATATTTTTAGTTGTAGTAAGCAGGGTTGTGCTTATTTTATAATTGTAGCTTGTCAATTATTGTAGTTTTTAGTTGCAATTTGTGATTATAATTGGGATATGTTGAATTGATATTGTTGTATTGTCTGCTATCTTATTTTTTATTATTGTAGTTGTTATGATTTAAATATATTTTTATTATATTTATTATTATTTATATTATTATTTAATATTATTTTATTATTAATTTAATTATATTATTATTATGTATTATTTATTATTATTAATTATTATTATTAATTATTATTTTATTATTATTATTATTATTTATTATTATTATTATTAAATTAATTATTTATTTATTTATTTATTATTATTATTCTGTTATTATTTATTATTATTTTATAATTAATTGTTATTGTAATTATTATTGCTATTATTAATTATTATTATTTATTATCATTATTATTATTATTTTATTAATTATTATTTCATTATATTATTATTATTCATTATTATATATATTTCATATTTATTATTAATTATTATTATTATTATTATTATTATTATTATTATTTTATTATTATTATTTATTAATTTATTTTAAATTATTATTATTATTATACCATTAGTACTATTTTTATTTATTTCAAATGGTTTATGATATGTTATTAATACTATTATTATTAGTAGTATTATCATTGTTATTGTTAATGATTTATTATTATTTATTATTATTATTATTGATTATTATTATTATTGATTGATTTATATTTATTATAATTATATTTTAATTATTATTATTATTATTATTATTATTATTCTATTATTATTATTATTATTATTTTATTATTATTATTAGTA
>JABUQX010090005.1:0-44842 GCA_015478945.1 Trachelipus rathkii
AAATATTCGTGTTGGTCGCGAAACGATATTGTTATTTTTTGGGCCGGTTTAAGTTTTTTAGACGGTTTCTCTCCGCGAGGTTTTTTCGTTTTTATATCAGTATGAGCTATGTCTACGATCCGAAACCCGTTAAGTAGTTTTTTGTTTTTGATCCTGTACTCTGGCGTCACGGCGACATCCCCATCCTTATGATCCCGCCAGGATAATTTATTCTAAGTGTTTAAAAATTTCCCCCAAAATTTAATGGACTCCCAAAGTTTTTTTTTTACAGTAAATCACTCTCTATTGATAGAGCGCCAGTTTTTCTTTTTTTTATTATATTTTTTGATCATTTGAATAACAGTCCGGATGAATTTTCCCACCATACTCCATCCCAAGGCTTAATACTAAGGCCGAATTCGATTATGTTAATCTTTATTTGACGCAGAAAGCGTCAGGAACCTCTTGGTTTTTCCGAAACAACGAAATTCGTTCGAAGAAGCGATCCGGCGCTTCTATTAAAGGGAACGGGCAATTTCATGTCACTATATAAGAAGATTTGGAACTCCGAAACCTATCCACAAGTGACCAACATGCTTGAAACCGAATTGGCACAAAATGAATTTTGCGACATGTCAGGGATCCAAATCTGAAATGCACAGAACGACATGTTGAGAACAAGGTGATACACAGATATTGTACATTTTTTGTGGTTGGAATTTTGAAACCTTTGACTTTGACAAAGAAGTGTTTAGTGTAAGTCAACACTACACTAGTGAAAGGACGAAAATAAAAGTTAACTTGAGCTTTTTTTGAAATTCGTGAACTTTGGGATATTGAAAGGAAGGAAAAGCTGTTGTACTTTTTGCAGATGACACATTTCGTTTCCGACAAGTATTTTCTTATTGTTGTTTGTCGAGCTGATGTAATCCAGATAACCTTTTTAACGCGGAACATGTAAGGGTTTGCTGAATGCCAGGTGTTTTACAGGCAACATGCCCGCGACGCATCTTAATGATGGAAGAGGTCAAGATGATGCAGTGGAATGCGCGATTTACAAACCACCCTAAGTACTCTACTGAGATGTCACCACCTCAAAACAATTAATATATTTACGTAGTGAGATAGACGGCCCTGTTGACTTCTGATGAGACTGAGTCGTCTAAAAAAGAGCTGTTGAGTAGCGATGATAGGGAAAAGCGAAACCAAGTCAGGTGCTGTGATTTAGCGCAAGAAAAGCAGGGTTCGACTTCTAACAATCATTAAGGGGAACCGTAAAGGTCAATTTTGCACACCTATCATACAAAACGAGCCACAAGTGATTTAGAAGTGCACTCTAACTCCTCTGTGTCAACTATAACGAAGCTTCTTGTGTCTACACAACCCCAAATCCGTAACAAGCATTCATTCTATGTTAGATAGTCTCCATGTAATCTGAATCGAGCTACTGATAAACCTACAAGCATACCATCACGAATACACCGAATTTTGTGGACACATAGGAACCAAGAGATACATTCACGTCACAACTCCTCAACACATGCTTTGACATAAACGCTAAGGAATGAATCCTCGAATAGATACCTCACAATAACAAATTCACAGCTATAGCTCTGTAGCGACATTTGATTCTCTGACAATGTACCAGAGTAGGCACCATACGATTCATACATTTTCGCCGAAAATATATGGAAGTATATATATACTATAACTATATATATATATATGTGATATATATTATATATATCATAAAATATATTAAGACCATAATATTAGTTATATGAATATAAATAAGTAAGAAAGGATCTACCATTCCTCCCCCACGTATAACTGATCTGAGATAAATATATATTTGATAGTATGACCAGGTAATAACGTCATGATCTAGCTAGCGGTAGATAGCTTCCTTAGAAGGCTCGTCTATGTGATTTACCGCAATGATTTGTCCTTCCAAAAAGGCTTAAGCATTTTTTCATGTAAGGTTTTTATTAAGATACTATCTATTACTCTCTTTCTTATCTTCGTAAAAATGAAATTGTCTTTCTCATGTATAGTATGTAATTTCTCACTTCTCTGCAGTTATTATAACATGAATAATGTCATGCGTCTGTAGTGTGTTCATCCAAACGTTGTTTAATGAATATATTAGTTGAAATATGTATTTAAACGATAGATGAGTCATAAAATTGGAGATGAGTGTTCGCTCAAGTAAATTTACTAAACTCCTCATGGAGTGTGAACATCTCTTGTTATCATATCATGTAGGATTTCTATATTATGACAATAAAAATCATAGAGCGTTATTGTTTATTCTACCTACCTCTACCTATATAATAAGTATAATATACTATCAATTATAGTCATAGGTAACGTATCTGGTCAGTAATATCTACGAGTAATGAAGGATAGTAAATAAATTATATATAGTATGAGTTTCTAAAAGTTGAAGAAAGTGTAGATAATTCCAGTCTAATAATATATTATTCGTGTGGGGAAGGGCACTTAGGCCAAATAGACTGGATGGTAGTTAACTCAAATTGCCTGTACGAGACGGTGGCGTAGAATTCACCATGATGAAAACACAGCTGTTCTCTCTCAGCACACGTTGATGGGAAGCACCTTGTAAATAAATTTAGTGAGGTGAACTTTTACTCCTTAACCCGCTCTTACAATGGAATCTATCGCCGACAGCTTTCTGATACGTGAAGTTAGTGAACACACATGCGAGATAGTGTTACGTTTACCCTCCACGTAAAACTAGTCGTTTAACCTCATTAACATGTGAAACTTGGGCGTCACAAAAGATGTTGGAGTTGAATTTGTACTCCTTAGCTAATGCTTCAAAGCAGTAAGCTCTCTCGACAAATATATGTTATTGTAATAAGAGTCGACGTCTGAGTTTTTACTTCAGTCTGCAGACGGGTTTCTCCCAATCTTCGTGTTTTTATTATCTCCATGGTCAATGAGAGGCTACACATCCTAACACAATTTGCTTTTTACCCATGTCTCCCTGCCACGCAACTTCTTTCAAGACGGTGCCCTCAGCGCTCAAGCTCTACAGGACGGTGACGAGAAAAGTTAAAGTAAGCGTATCAAGATCTCTCGCGTTTACTTGACGATGCAGAAGATGCTCGTTTGATTGCGGACGTAGCGCTAATAGAAGTTCAAAGTCATAGCGTGAGCTCGTAACGCTGCGTGTATCATTATTTTCAGAATTCACCCCCCGGGAGACAATTATATGATACTTGGAGTGAGAGAAGTTCAGTGACACCTCCTTAAGACCTTATTTTCCTTTTCATACAGCAATTTGAAATGGAAGAGGAAGAGATTAGCATCCTTGATCAGATCACGTTTGAAATTATAGCGTTTAGTTTAGTTCTCCAATCAGGTTTTTCGGTGACATTGGTGGTATTATTATTGACGGAAACACTGGTCCAAAAGTTGCGAACGAATCTCTTCAAGCATTTTAGAAGAGCCACACCAAGCTCTTCTATTAACCATTCATAGTACTCTCTCTCCTTATCTCTGAGGCCTCCTCCTCGAAATAGTTTTGTGAATGTACCATAGATCCAATAATGGCATCTGAAATGACTATCGAGATGAGTGTAGATAGAAATTATCACATACTAGCTCTAATGTGAAGCATCCGAACTTTTTCAGTGTTTTTCAGTCACTAATAATACCATGGAAAACGGTTGAGGAAAAACTAACTGACTCACGTGGTTGGTGACGCTCCTTTAATGCCTTATATCAGTTTATGCTGCATTCCTGAAAGTTCAAGTATAAATTGTCTCGGATGAATCTTCTGGTAAAGCGCGCTGATTGCTATTCCACCGAGGGGAGTCCGATTGAGTATACTCGAGTTGGCTGCGCTTGCTAATTGTGCACGGATCGTACTTTTATGTGTTTCTGAGAAAACACGCGTGCGACAAGGACACACGTATTTATATTCATATCGACAAAGTTGAGTAACCAAAATTTTTGATGTTGGTAACGTACATATCTCGCCATTTATATTCCATAAAGAAGGTCAGCAAAACGGAGTTAGGTAAAAAGACCTCACTAAAATTTTTTACCCAAATTGCGGTGTGTTTTGATACATAATACAACTTGTCAGGAATTGTACACACACACACGAAATATTATATATATATATATATATATATATTATTATATATATTATTTATATATATATATATATTATAAAGAGGAATGTTATCATGATATTTTATATGATGAAAAATTTTAATATGATATATATGTCCAATTTGCCTACCAAAAAAATTAATAAATATTATCTCGTAATGGAGAGAAACTTTAATTTATAAAGCTATGACCTAGCGATATGTATTGACCACACCTCTAAAGTTAGAGCAATTAATTCCATGTTGCCCATATACTATTATCAGTAAAACAGTCTCATTTTTTAAGTGACGGAACACTTTTTACAGGTTTAATGAATATTACGCGCATCTTGTAAGTATACCAAATTATACACGAATACATTGAATATGTGACAAAATGTCTCGATATCTAAGAAACTACGAGAATAAATAAATGAGAATTAACTTAATTGATATGCTTTTTAGGACAATCGATTTCGAAGTGAGATATGAGAGCTATAAACGATAGTAGTTAAGGATACCAACATATAGTCTATTAGATATATTATATAGTACTATATATATCATGTGATATTATAATATTTTATAATAATATGGACTATTTGTATATAGAGATAAGTAGAGCGTCCTTTTTGATTATATTACTATAGGCTACTAATTTGAACATAGCCTGATTTTTAGTAGAATATACCTTATTTCAGTCAATTTATTCTACTATGTTATCGTTAATGGCGTGAGAAATGTGATAAAAATCGTTATTGGCGGATTGCTATGCCTGTCCTAACTACATTTAATGATCTTTTTTTGGTGAATTTTTGTTGTTGTTGTAGTACTGGTCCAATGCTAGAGTTGGAGTTTGCTAAACGAAGTGAGTGATGGTCTCGCCATGTCCATACCACCATTCTCAGCTGTTCCTTAAAACATCAGTGTAGCCTTCAAGACTTGATGCTGAGACATTTTTAACGTCGTCTAAGTTCGTACTTAGGTTGATGTTGAGGATTGGAGCGTAGATACGATTTTGCATGGACCGTATCACTCACTGAGAATTCTAGAGGGTGGTAGTGTAACATGGTGGGGTGAGACAGTATATCGCTTAGTGATGGTAGTGATTTGCTTCGCAGTGACTCTGAATGTGTGTGGAATATTGTGTGAATTCAGAAGAATAAATTGCATGTTATACATATGAGTCTGCTTGGTTTCGGGTAGCAGTGTATTAATTAATGGTCAGAATACTCTTAATTGATTTATCGCTTGAAGGAAAGCTTCCAATGCATGTGTTATGTAGTAGAGTATCATTACATATATTCTCACTTTATACACACGACACGTAGTATATTCATAATGTGTGTACATGAGAATGACTTTGGGTAGGATAGATATCGTGGTATCGAAGTGAAAAGGTAGATGTGAGTGGCATTTATGGAGGGTCAATGATCGAAGTTGACGACGATAGGAGAAGCTTGGAATAAGGTGTATTTGTTGGCTCGCCAAGCGAGGAATGTTGAGTGATGCTTGTTCGGATGTTAATGATCAGTAAGGAGTTAGGAATGGATTAGTACTCGAATCATTATGTTGTTTTATGTAATGTAATGCTCCTCTTCTGAGGTTCTGATATGTTTGCTTTTATCTTAATGATGAAGGAATGTTGAAGTATATGATGAGCATTATGAGTTAGTGAAGTTAAGTGAACAATGTAATAAGGTAAAGTATTTAAGTGCGCTTGCAAATAAAATCAGTTGAATGTGAACAAGTTGAAACTGAACAAATATAGACCCAAATATTAAGGTGTAGCGTTTGTAACAGTTTTATAGAAAGGGTGCAGCAAGATAGTTGTTGAGTTACTAATGTAGGAAGTAAGGAGATGTTAATCGATGTGGGTGGAATAGGGTGTATGGACAGAAGTTTGCATGCCATAAGGCTGGTTAAAATAAAAAGAAAGCGCACGTTCGAGAAGCTGAATTAAAACCAATGATCGCGCGAATCTCACAAAGCGAAGGTATTTGAAGTACACAGAGGATGGCAAAAGAAGGAAGACACTATAAGCGCTCACTGTTCACAGAGAATGGGTAAAACAATACACACAGTTTGAAGGAGGATAGAATATGGTATACAATTTTCATGGGAAAGTGATAGACTACTTTAATGTGGGCAATAGAAACGCGATAAGGTTAAGATCTCAGAATAAGGTGGTATCTGCTTAGAAAATAATGAAATAGAACGGGCTTTCCGTAACAGCTGAATGAAATGGATGCGAGGAGAGTGTGGGGAGGAACACTACGAAAATCTGATAACATTGGCAGTAATGAAAGGTGATGGGTGTTGATTTGATGGCGCAAGAAGAAAAAGGTATTTGAGGATATTTAATTTAGTAAAAGAGGAGGAATGAGGTAAAGTGAGAAGTGAAGAATGTAAATCTGAGGTTATAGATAAAATACGGTTGAATATGATCAAATGGAGGCTGAATGGTGATGAATGGATTGGAGTTGGTGTAGCAAAGCGCTTTTATGGAGGGATATAATCCCTGAGAGACTGGCAGGAGAGCAGTAATATACCTTATATAAATAAGGTAAGTGAGGATAGAGCAAACCGTAAGGAATTATAAGGTGAATTAGTTATGAGTGTTCCAGGGAGATATAACGGGGTATTTTGGTCGAAAATTTTATGCTTCGTAGTGACTGAGGGAAACTTGATTGGTGAAGAACAAGGTGCATTAGAAGTTGTAGAGGATGTGTGGTATTATTATTATTGAAGACAAGGTGCATTTAGAAGTGGTAAGATGTGTGGATCAAATTTTACATTGTAGCAAATAAGTGCAGATAAAATGGCAGAGAAGAATAAATTGTATTTAGGTTTTATTGGATTTGCAACAGGCGGTAATACAGGATTAATAGCGAAGCTCTAAGTCAGGGTGATATATGTGTTGGTGGTAGGCTTCTAAATGAATTCAAAAGTTTGTATGATATAATGAAACCGTGTATAGAGATATGGAGTCGAATGTATTGGGTTATATTAAATATGATTCGTGTCTCTTTGATATATCAATTTGTATATGGATGGAAGTTTGTAATGAAAGAATTAGAAAGTTTGAAGTGGGTGAAGGAAGGTTTAGAATGATGAGAATTTAGAGTATGGAGGTTCCAAGTCCTACTGATAATATATGCGCGAGGGTGTTTGGTCTTGTGTGCAATCGTGTAGAAGTTTGAAGTCGATTGGTAGCCGATGGATATCCCATTATGTCAGGTGATATGCAATAAGTGCCCATCTAGAAAGTAAGATGATAGATAGAGTAAGGTTGTGGTAGTTATGAGGACATTCCGCCTTCTATTGTGTGAATTCTTTATGATAGAATGTGTGAGCAACTGAACAATGTACGAGTTAAATATTAGGATATTCATGGTGAATGAAAGGAACGAATAGATGGCAGAGTGTAGTAGGAAAGTTGTGAATTGCAGAAATGTCTGGTGCTCAGAGTTCAAATGTTGGTGAAGCTAAGCACATAAGTCTTTTAATGTGTGGTTCTTCTAACTATTAGGTTATTGTTGTTACTGTAACCTTGGTTATGATAATGATAATGATCTCATTCACAAAAAAAAATCTAAAAGTTACAAATGTTTCAGATGAACCATGGTTATGGGAACACTATTTGGTCCAAACTACTTAAAAACAATTGGAAAACTTATAAATTAATAACATATTTTTAGATATATATTAAGCGTAAGTAGAAAGAAAAGTGAGTAACGATAATAGAATAAAGAGTACACTTGTAGATGATTATGTCAATCATGGAAAAGATGATATAAGTCTGAATTGATAAGCAGATTGTATAGTATGATCAGTGTTTGGAACAGACCGCTGGGAGACCCAAAAAATGGATTGAGTCGAAAGAATGCTGAGGGTCGGAAATTGTGAGTTTGGCAAGGCTGAGAGAAAGGTGAAACAGAGAATGAATGCGGGTTTGCGAAGGATGGTTGTGGGTATTGCCAGAAGTGAACCCTACATTGAACGATATGCACAAGTGTAGGGTCCCGTCGTTTGAACCCTAAGTGAGCTATAACTGACTACACGAGTTAGATCCAAATATCACAACTAATATTAAAAGTTTCCGCTGAATCAAATGGTGTAGATTTCAGGTCTCCTCTATCCGACGATTCTTTTGGCTCTTGTGGCATGCGGCGTACACTCACCCCAATCTGGGGAAAGGAAGTGAATAGATTGATAATAAAATAAATAATATGAATAATAATAATCAATATAATATAATAATAATAACATAATAATATAAGTAAATTAGCACTACTTCATCGTCAAAATTTACAATAATAGTAATAATTTAATAGCATATATATAGATAATAACTGCTATATATACATTCTATTCTATATATATATATATATATACTATATATTATTAAATATATATTTACAAAGATAAGATGTTGAATAATTATATATATATTATATATATATATAACTAATATATATATATATATAATTATAATATATATATTATAATATAATAATATTATATAATATATTATCATAATAATATACTATAATATCGTTATAGTGTAAGAGGAGATAGAGTGAAGAAAAACATCGAAGTCAAAGATGCAATTGAAAAACAGGTTTAAAATATCTTATCAAGGAATCTTTAATTGATGTAATTGGAATGGCACAAGTTTTAGTAGCAATTATTTCATCAAAATTCAAAATGGAGAAGAAAAAATTCATGGATAACGAAAAAGAGAAAACAGAACACAGAAAAATCTCACATCTCTATTTACATATTAATATACATTAAGTATTTTATTTAATTTATATATATATATACAATGATAATATATTTATATTATTTTACACATCCTCCATATACAAATATATATACTTATATATAATTATATATATATAGAAAAATAGCATAACACAACCTTTTTTTTCAATAATGGCACTTTAATTGAATTCTAATACATGTGTAATTAAAATAGTAAGTTAAAGGACTGATAAATGAAAATATATTACATATATATATCTGTATATATAGTATGAAATATAATTGAACAGTAGTAATTAAGAAATAATTAAATATATTATATATGTATTATATAGTATAGTATTATCATATGATACTTGAGTTTCCATATATATTATATTAAATAAGCTGCGTAAAAAATAATTAATACATCCTATAAACATTTTAAATTATTTTAATCTTATCGTTTGTGTATACAAACACCCATTTTCAAGGCTGAAAGCCATAATGATATAAATTATAAAAAAAATGTAGTCAGTGTAGTCAGCAAAGTTTATATATGAGAATTGCTGCTATTTCGAATTTATATGTAAAAAAGAATAAAAAATTACTTAAATCGATACAGCAATTTTATTAATTACTTCAGTTAAGGTTCTTTCAGTTAATAAACTGTAGATTTTCATCTAGATTTCATTATTTAATATATAAAGATTCCAAACTTCCAAATCTTCAAGCATTTTCCAATGGTCATAAAATTATTGAAATTTTGATCCATATATGATGATATAACCTGAAGAATGATTATTAAATGGCCGAATAGGTATGATGGAATCCTCAAATTCTACTCGACGCATACTTGTTATGGCGCATTGTGAGTGGACGGACATCTAATGGTCATTCCTATTAACTTAAACTTGGTTATTAAAATAGCACCTAGTCCTTATGGAGTGTTTGTTCCCTGCAAATTAGAACTCCAACGGCATGGGAGCTAGTATAATTAGTGTAAATTAATATTTTCATTAAAGATGAATCCTATAATTTTCAATATCCAATATAAGTAGGGCAAATCAATAACCAAAGAAAAGTCAGAGTCAAAATAAACTATATCATAGCCAAATAATTCTTCTATTAAAGGTTGTATTAGTCACGTATAAGGCAAATCATAATTAACTTGGAAGAATTTAATATCCCTAAACATTAGCATATTCACTATCACTTCATTTTCATGCCATTTATTTCAAAATTCCTTTCTCAATTGTTGATGATGCTTAATTTGATCAATTTCTTATAATAATTTTATTTCCACTACTACTACATAGACTTGTATTTAATTATTTCTAAATTTTATTTAGGGGAGCGAGTTTAATGTCATTTTTTTCTTTATCTTCAACTATAATAAGAGGTGAAATTAATAGAGTCAGTTACTCACACGAGGTTTTAAATATACAGTGTAATTGCCAAAATTTTTTAACAAACGGTTTCTGCTTTTGTCATAGAGAGTTTGTTGCCGACTTGTTTCCTGAAAAAGAAAATGTTTTAATCACCCTTCACACCGAACCAGCTGCATCCACCCCATATATATGATATATATATATATTATATATATATTATATGATAGTATATATATATATATATAGTAGTATATATATATATAGTATATATTAGTATTATATAAATATATAATAATATATATATTATATATATAATATTATATACTATATATATATATATATTATTATATATTATATATATATATATGCGATATATATATATTATATATATAATATATATATATATATATTAATATATATATATAATATATATTACTATATTATATATATATTATATATTTATATAATATATATTATATATATATATATAAATTATAGTATATATATATATATATATATATAATATATGAAAATATATATATATTATTATATAATTATATATATATATATATATATAATATAATATATAATAGTATATATTATATATATAGTAATATGTATATATATATAGTATATAGAGCATTTTATTAAAAGTTTTAGTTACATAAAAACGAAGGTCCCGCCCACCTAAAAAATAATATATAAATAGCGGAAAAAATGAAACCTTGTTCAGCTGCTCTTTGCTAATATCACAGAGTTCCATTTGATTTTTTTGAAAAAATATTATCGCAGCTTGGCTCGGGTTTCCTAAGATGTTTATTTCTCTTTTAGTTTATATTCATCGTATCTCATATAATATAAATTATATTTATATATATGATATATATATATTATATATAATATATATATATATATATTTATAACCTTATAGTATATATAATATATATAGTATATAAATAATAATATATATATATATATATAATTATAATATAATATATATATTATATATTAATATATATATATATATATTATATATATATATAGTATAATATATATATAATATTATAGTATATTAAGTATATATATATATATATATATATTAGTATATATATATTATATAATATATATATATATATATAATAGATGTATATATATAATAGATAATATATATATTATATTAATATATATATATTATATATACTATATTATATAATATATATATATATTTATATATATATATATATATATATTTATAGTATTATTATATATATATAGTATATATATAGTTCCAATAATTTAAGGACGTGAATTAAAAAATTGTGGACTTCCGAAACGTTTGCCACTACAATTGAGATCCTTCCAAAAAAGGTTCCGCAAAATGAAAACTACGAGCGTTTTATCGTTCAATGCCTGTTCCTGCTTCCCTAGACGAATTAATTGACTCCTATTTTATTACACCGTCTATTTTTATCGAGCTAATAATTCCCCTTTTCCTTCAAGTTTGTATGAATTGAGAGATTTGCCACGATGATTTCCTGATGCCAATTTTAAAAAGGAAGAAGCAGAAAGTCGAACGAGGGGAGGAGAAACTGAATGGACTCATAGGAAAAGATTGAGGGAAAGAGCAATTTTTCTTTTTAAGTTGTGGAAGGAAAATGTCGTTTGTCTTTTTATTGTGACAATTTTATTATATTTTTTTTTTGGGGGAGGGTGTATATTAGTACAAAAAATATTTTTAGGGGAAATTTGTTTTTATTTACTCATTTCTTTCCTATGTTTAAAATAAATATGTTGTTGAAATTTCTTTTGATGTTAAGTCAGATGAAGCTCCTCATTTCTTGCAACTTAGGTTAATTATTTCAGGAAGGTGTAAAGGAAAAAAAACAATGTTCAAAACAAGAGTAGTTAATCTGTTGGTGTATTTTTTTCTTTTTTCCAAAATTTCCTAAAAATAGAATCTAACATAAATTTGAAATCTTCTTCCTAGCTACTCCCCCTTCCCCACACCCCTTTTCCCAACCTCAGGAGAAGTCAAATTGTATAGTAAGAGAATTTTTAACATAAAAACAGAGTATATTCAATGGCTTGTGACGTCATCATTCGAGATCAATAGCACCTTACTCGTTGTCCTAGCAACTATTACGTCATTTGTTTAAGTCATATAAATAATTAAAATATAATGATTGATTCTAAAAATAATATGTTATTACCCGCCCAAATGCATTGTCTAATTTTCTCTAAATTTCGTGACATATTATAAATACAAAAAACCAATACATTAAATAACAAATTGCGAAAAAGAAATTAACTATATAATGTTTTATTCCAATTGCTTGTCATAATTCAGCCTTACTGTTGTTAAGTTATAAATGCCCAGTGGGGCGGCAGAGGAAATGGCAAAGCCATGACCATAATTGCCCCGATAGAAGTGCTTGCAGACCGGGCAGGCCAGCGGACATCCCACTATGCCGAACAAACACATGCAAAAGACATAACCACTCCATAATAGTTCATTAAATGCTCACAGCTCGTTTAACCTTCTCAAATTGAGAAATTCTTTCCATTATACTAGAAATGAAGGCAGTCAGAGAATTTGATGATTTAGTCTTTAAGTAGTGTGCTTTCAAAAAGATAATTTTAAAGTTTATTATAATACAATTGAAGCCGACCTGATACTTTGAAATGGAGTATTGATTTACAGTAATAATCTGCCCAAACTCAGACATAAAAAGCACCCCCAGATCTTTATCTCCAACAGCCCTAATAGGATTTGGCTCTACATTATTGTTAGGTAATCCATGAGTAAGCCTCTTCTCTTGACTAATTAAATAATATTTAAATTTTTATAATCTGAGAGCCAAAGATATGTAATTTGAGATAAAAAAAAATTTAAAGGACAAAATAAATAAATATTAATTCAAGTTTTAAAGCTAGTTTGCTCAAATGTTATTAACTAAAAGAATAACAAAAAGGAAATCATGACTATTTGAAACACTAAAATGCGTGGTAACTTTCATTTATTAACAATTCTTTCAAAGATTTGCGTAAAAACAAGTTCAGCGTGATTCACATGACAAAGCAGATGGCTAAGGTAATTGATCCCCTAACGTTGCATAGAACTCAATGAACGCATCACATCCAACTCAATTTCGGTAAATCATGATAGCATTGTGAATACGTAACAAACTAAGAGGTCCGAGGTCAATAAAAATCTGCCGGCGAGTGCTTCATACCAGAAAAGAAATATCTCGATTAAAACAATTTCCCTAATCAAAGTTCAGAATCATATGCTTAGCAACAATTTTAACAAACGAAAGAAAGACCAAACTCTAAGCCAAAAACTTTGTACACAAGTCAAATAGAATTCGCAAATGTGACAACAAGAAACATATTGTAGAAATGTCTTCCAAATTAATACTTCTGAAAAACAAAGCCTAAATTTGCTATAATTAATAAATAAAGGTGTGTGGCCCCGTTTACATTCTAAATGTTAATTTATTAATTAAAGGTCAGATGAAAGTAGGATTATGTTAGTTTCATAAATTCAGATTGGGAATGTCCAAAAAAGTGTTATATTTTATTTATAAAAAGAAATAAGCTAATTTTAAGGGCATAAACCTCAAACGTCATAATTAAAATTAATCTCCTTTTAATTAAGTTAAGATTTGTTTTTAATACTTCTTACAGAGATAAAAAGCTTACATATTTTTAATAACAATCAACATATAATTAAGTTTTCATATACCAAGAGACTTCTATCAAAATTTTAATACAACATACTCACAGAAAAGATATTAACATTTTTACACCAAAACATTGTCGTAGATCGAATTTAAGAGAACAATTTGTTGAATTGAAGATCCAATAATTAATTCAGCAATCCAACCCAAGAAAAGCTCCCAACAGAATAAGTTCGACTGTTAATATTTAGCACTGCCAGTAATACAAAAACAACTAGAAAAGTTAGAGGTCAGGGAAAAGAATGTCACATGTGGAATATATACTAATCATACAAAAGATTATAGTGGTTTACAAATAGCTAAAATAAAATAGTATCTGAACGAATTGAAGGATAACTCCAGATTTTTGTAGACTGTCAGAATTAATTAAAATATTGATTAGAGCTAAAAGTTTTAAAATACGAATCTGAAAGATTCTCCTTTTGTTTTTTTGAACAGTTAAAAACCTAAGAAACAATTCGGGGCTAGCTATTTGAAAAGACCATGTCCCTTGATATAATGAGGGACTAAAAATTGGCAACGAACGCTACTAAGGTGTATACGCGGAAAATTTACAACATATGATATTTGGTAGATGCACATTCGACCGACCGTACGAGTTTGGAATGTTCTAGTCATTCTACTAAATGACAAAAACAATAATGAGAGCAATAATGATTAATCAGATACGAGAACATAAAAAGAACGGTAATAAAAGGCTCTCGGAACGTGACATTTATATAAAAAAAAAGTGGAACATGACAATCCAAAGTGAAAGACTAGACATCATTAAGTGAATAAGAACTAATCCTTAGAGGTGAAAGAAAAGATAACTGAAAATAAAAAAAACTTTAAAGAGAAGTAAATGCAATATAAACGAATGAATATATAAAACTAAGGAATATCGATAACAAAATAAATAATTGTGACTACGCTTAATAAAAAATTTCTTTAATAGAAAATCTTTTAAATATATTAATAATAATTAATATCTTAAATATCTCATATATAAGATTATGTATCCTCATCTGCCACCAATCATGTCAACAAAATCAATGCCTAATACAAACAAAAACCATCAACTTTAAAAAAAATAAATAAATAATACCATGTATAATAAACTAATTATGTAATGGCATTATTGCAGAAGTAAGAAACATTATTTCTATTTGATTGATAAGATATACATTCTAAGGTCCCATTGAGAAAATTATCAGCCCCAAAAATGCATCCTAGACTTAGTTGGTACTACAAAATAATAATGAATGAAAATAATCAAATATTTTACTATATTTAATAAGTGATTCTTAAATCATGCACAGTTTTGTGCATGGTGATAATGACAAGCGGATTTAGAACACTACTAGATTTATTGTGATATAAAATATATATAACTAGGCACACCCATAATGAACACCTTACTATTAAATTACGCTTTTACCACAGTAATAACAATAAAAACTATAAAATATTATAAATAAATCTGTCATCCAATTAAGAAAAACTATTAGTTAATTATAGTTACTGAACTTTAGTGATAGCCATGCATAAATCACCATATTGGAAATAGAGTGAACTGCCATAAGTAAAGGTACGAGAAAACGCATACCTAGCATATAATACCCAGCTAATGAAGAACCATATTATATATCAACCAGTTGACCTATTTATCTATTGTTAAATCAATAAATTAGTTATTTAATAAATTTTTCTATATACATTCTTGATGAATATTTTAATAGTTTATACCAGGTTGCATTACATAATCACCCCTACCCCAAAAAAAAACACCTAAAAATACCCCTAAAAAACAACCCAACACTAAATGACTTGTATAACTCATGTGTTTATTTTAAATTTAGCATATTTCAAAAAAGAATATATGATGAATATTGTTACATTGCTGGGTTGCAAGATTCGTATACAGAACTTAAAAAACAAGAGAAATATTAAATTCTCGAATTACATAAATGACAGAAGACTATGCCAGGCTGCGTAATGTTTGTGTGGTGATTAACCCTTGTAAAGCCTATAAGCATATGAGTACGCTTTATAGTACGATTATTTGTAGAAGAGGGTGTAATAACTTTACAAGGTTTTCTAGGAAGGTTGTATGTATAAAATTCAACTAAAATAGTATATCTATAATATCTATTATAATACTCTAACGCCTAAAAATTGTAATCTTTACTTAAGACATTTATGATGAGAAGGTGAGTATATATATAGCCTCTTCCATTCATAATTTAGATTGTGGCGACTGATAATATTAAGATATATGATTTATATTAACTTATATAAATAGTGTACGTGGTATGTTCAATTGTATTGAGATAAGTAAAAATTGTAGTGAAATAAAAGAGGTTAAACGTTAATAATTGTCCTGGAAAAATAAATTAAAACCATAATCACGTACTTCAAAAACTCAACTATTATAAAAGCATGCTAGTTCACGGTTAATAGGTGAACGCGCGGACGATAACGAGGCAACTATTGAAAAACCAAAAAAAGGGATTAGTGTTTACAATTTATAGAGTAACGAAAGAATAAATAATATAAATATATAAATAATTAAATATGAATATATATAATTATAATATAATTATAATAATATATTAAATAATAATTATATAGTAAATATTAATAGATAATATATTATATATATATATGATATAGATATAAATATTATAATATATTAAATATAATTATATTTATAATATAAAATGATATTATCGATATTTTTAATCATGATTTCATTAGTGATTATAAATTTAGAGTATATATATTATAATATAATATATAATTAATATATTAATATAATATATAGAATAATATATATTTATATTATGATATTATATATAGATATATATATATAATATATAATAAATATATATAATAATTATAATAATTATAAATAATATATGTTTTTCTTAATATTTATAATCAGTTATTATTCTGAAAAATAATTTTCTAAGTTTCAAAAAATATTCACATTATAGGATAAACGTATAAGTATATAAGTTAAGTTTGTTATAAAAAATTCTTAGTGGCCAAGCCTGCATAAGGCAGTAATATGACTGTGCCACTCGAATAAGAAGGTCTTAAAAACTTGAAACTAACTGTTAACTTGCTTTAACTTAAAAGTTGGGGAACTGTTAAAAAAAAATAAAAAATAAGGAGTATCTCTTCTTTTTTTTTATTTAATCTAAAAAGAACGCCCTATAGTATATATATATAACCTATATATATATATTATAGTATTATAAGAGATATGTATGATATAGAATAATAAGATAAAAAAGTAATAGATGAAGATAAAATAGATTAATATATATATATAGATATTTAGTAATATGAAATGAAAATATATATTTATTAGAGAATAATACAAGATGAAATATTAAAATTATAATAAGATGGTGAATAAGCAGGCAGTCACTCAGAACCGCTATCGTGAGCCGATAGGCGATCTGATATGATCACAAATAATGCAAAATAAAATGAGAAAATGTGATGCATATTAGTATAAGGACTTATATATAATATAATAAATGTATATCTATATATATATATAATATATAATATAGAGAGATTATATAATAATTATATTAAATATATAGATAAATAAATAATATATATATTATATATAAATAAATATATTAAGATATATATTAAATATAGAATATATATATCATATAGAGAAATATATTATAATATACTAATTATTAATATGGCTACTTAATTAATATAAATATATAAATAAGATATATATTATTTCAATTAAATAAATAATTTCATCCTTTTTAGTATTTTGGAGAAATAACAGTAAATTTTATATAGTACCAAAAATCCATGTTATATGTTTCATTCCAGCTTGAGAGGTAAGTTAATTATTAAGTTGCATATATTTAAGATTAATATATAAGACTTAATTAAAGATATATAATATTATATAAAGTATAATTAATATATATATAATAAATAAATTATATATAATAAGATATATTAAAAGATAAGATAAGAATATATATTAAAATATATATATGAGTATAAAATATATAGATTATATATATATATAATATATTATATATATAATATATATATATTTATATATGATAAATATATTATATAATAATAAGTAGATAGATATATATATATAATATATATATTTAGAATATATATATATATAGTATATAATTAATTTATAAATCTAATAGTACATATTCAATATAATTTAAGCATGGACTAAGTTCAATTTAATTATATAACATTCTTAAAGTACGTAAATACTTTATGCTGTATTCCCCTAAAAGAATTACAAGATATGTGAAACTGTTCTTAGTCCATGATTTGGCAGTGGTTTGAGGGAGAAGGAATTCTCTGCACAACTGCGCCAAAAATCGACTGAAAGGAATCACATTCAAGATAAAATCTAAGAGAATGAATAAGGAGCCTATGATATATTGGTGATATAAGACGATGGGTTCCAACATGTGAGTATATGAAACAAGTCGTATACACTATTATCAATTATGCTTATTAACCACACATAGTGAGAGGAACTAAAAAACCATATAAATATGTTGAATAATCATAGGCATTTGTTTGTCAGGAATTACAACATAAGTACTAATGGCGAGTTATTTAGCGATATCTCATTGAGCTTTACAGATCTAACTATCAAGTCATAAATGGTACACTCGATCTTTATAATTATATATTAGTGGTAACTATTATAATACGTATCGAATGCCGGCTTATATCTAGAGCCTATTTAGAGGCTAATAAGGTCTCCCTCGAAAAAACATCCATAGTCAATTCATAATAACAACATATATGACATGGTCATTATGAATAATGTAAAAGGCACCCCGTAATGGTAAGATCCGGCTTAATTATTTAACATATTGCGCAGCATCAAAATACAAACCTAGTTTCCTAATCATTAATTTTAATGATTTAACATTACAATTATATAAATATATAAATCGATTTCCATTATTATCATATATTATATCAGATTTAAAAAATAATAAAAAATATCTATATATATATATCTTACTTACGGTTTAAAAGTTAATTGCAGCGAGCAAAGTGACAAATGAATGTAATTAATAATGGATAATGCCAAAACGTATATTGCAATGCTACTTTAGAACTAATATAGTATTCAATATATACCTAATTGCATACAAATAGAAATGTGAGAATGTTAAAAAACCATGTTCGAAATTATTAAAGTTTAGAAAAAAAAAAGTTTTCGATATTTTGGTAAAATTTGATCCAGAAACATCTAACCTATAATGAAATTGGTTATTATTACTTTAAATAATATATATATATATATTATATATAGATATAGTAATTAATATATATTAATATATAATATAGTAAAAAATATAATTTGTTTATATATATTATTAATATATATATTAATATAATATATATGAATATAGTTAATATATATAATATATAGAAATATATATTATATAATATATTAATATATAAAATATTTATAATAAAATAAACATTTAATATTAATATATATATATATAAATATATAATTAAATTATATATATGTAGTAAATTATATATACTAGGAATCTTTTATATTATATATGATTATATTTTAATAAATATATATATATCATATATTATTTAATAATAATATAAGGCGAGATTATGATTGAGAGAGAAGAGAGGAGAGAGGAGAAGAGAGAGATGGAGAGATAGAGAAGAATTAGAGAGGAGAGGGAGAAGAGATTATGAGAGAGAGAGAGATATGTATATGAGATGAGATGAAGAGAGAGGAATAATGTATATCTGTAACTCATATCATAAGATAGAAGTGAACAAGAATTTCTTAAAAGACATGCACTATTTTATGGAAGTTCGAGCGCACCAAGGGACCAAAATTTGAGGCCTGAATTACATTTCATTATGATCGTATTAAGTAAAATATTATAGTACAAACCTACATTTAAATACTCTAAACTGCTTCATGTTAACTCTAACGAATACCAAGTTTACATGATAAGACTCAAATAGATAATCAAATGAGTTATGAGTAACTAAATACATAAATGTCTATTATAATTAAATATTTTTGTTGAATTAACCCTATATAATAATATTAGGTGTACTCTCTGTTGAAAATCAATATAAATAGGACTACTATTGATCGTATATGTAGTAAAATCAACTCTGGCTGAAGGATTTAGATACGAGTAAGCTTTATAGCTGGCTATTATATTAATTAACTTACCATCACAAGCAGAATAATCTTGGCTTTCAACTTCTGGGCACTATTGAAAGGAAAAATCAGATCAGGTGAAATTATTTAATTAAATGTCGATAAATATAATTTATTCCATAATTAACATTTAATCTTTTACACAATCTTAATAACATTTGGAGATAATACTTATCTGACAAACATTCCATTCACACTCTTCTCAAACAAAAAGTAAAGAAGGATAATAATTTTCTATTCCAATTCGTTTTTAAAAAATGAAATTAGTCTCATCTCATTGATAAATCATATCACTTAGTTGAACGAGTTAAAGTGATAGGCCAAATTATTTGGCCTACAGTTTTTGAAATTTAAGATCTAGAGCTTACATATTATATAGATATAAATATATAAGTATATAATAGAATTAAATATATATATTAATATATATAGATTATATTAGATATAATATTATATATGAATATGAATATATATATATTATAAGAAATAATATATAATATAGAATAAATATATATAAAGAAAAAGATAGATAATAATAGTATAATATAATATATATAAATATATATAATAGATATTATATATTAATTTTATAAGGCAAACTATATAAATATAAAAATAAAACCATTATAATATAATTTTACACTGCGCTCCCTTATATATATATATATACCATGAATAGCCCGTGCGGAAGTATTAAATAGCAAACTGTAATCGTGATATAATAAATTACGTGATAGATATTTCGTAGGTTACGAAGGGTGGACGAGATCACTCCAACATTTATTAAAAATGCTCAACAAAACTAATCTGGTTCCAATACTAGGCTGAAAAATCTGAATTTAAGCACCTTTGGGATAGCCCCTGTCAATAATTATAGTTATCATAATGCAATAGAATAATATTTATTTTGAAGGTGAATTGAATATTCAGATCATTAAGTCAACTAATATAACAATATGAAAACTAAAATAATAATCATGAATACCCTTGTTATAATACAAGTCTAAAATTATATTCAATCATACACAAAATCAAATGTTACAAAGAATTAATTTAACATCTTAGAAATATATACAAGAAAATAGAGTTACTGCTTAAGTGGGATGAGGATTTAGATAAGATATGAGATAATCTTTTAGAAGAGTGTATTATGGATGTAAAATAGCGGAAAAATTGACAGACGCGTATATATATTTTGAAAATAGGTTCTAGGATTATGGGCAACATATCCTTTCTCATTTATCGCGCATACATTTGATGCAAGCTCACAGGTAATATTAGTTTGTTGCAAAACGACAAAAATTCGCAATGAGGTTCCAATATCAAGAGGTCGAGCCGGAAAGTAACCAACAATAAAGGTATGAAAGTGATAAAGTAATCAGTAGGTGAAGATAAATGAATATCATATGTAAAAGAGTAGAACAATATTAATAATAAAATAAATGAAAAAAAAGTAAAAAAGCATTCAGCCAAACCTCATTTATTAGCCTAAATAAGTAGTTGTAATGAATAATTAAATGTAATGTATACTTATTAATAGCCATTGGTGAAAAGTTTGAGGATATATATAATTAAAATTGATGAAATGGAATAAATGGCAATCAGGATTAATGAATTAATTTCTAACGTATTTATATAATATATAGAATATAGATAGATAGATAGATAGATTAGACAAAATAGATAAACATATCCATGACAGAAGTTAAAAGAAAACTATTTGGTTTATCTCCCGGTGCAACCTAACACTCAAGTATCCCTTAAGACTTCTCTGATTATGAGTAATCGCTGAGAGATATTCTTAGAGTTTCTTCTTTTTATTTATTAGTTTTAGATTTTTTCTATTATCATCTCTGCACTTGGAATCTACAATCATCCAGTCCCTTGATACGTCACTCTTCGTTTTGCTACATCATTTTAAAGAATACACAAATAGTCCGCCCATGATTGTAGAGGGCATCGAGTCAGAAACGGGCGGAGCAGAAAGGGAATAACGTTCACACGGAACGGCTCGAGAGAGACACCCTCGATCCCTCCATCGACCTTCCTTTGCGGTGTATCACCTATAGACTCGCTATCTCACGTAATTATTTAAAGAATTTACCATAGCACAAAGAACCATCTAATAGAGATATGTAAACGATTCCTCTTTTTTACTAACTATGATTATCGCCAAGAGTATAGCTGTAAGACCACGCCACTATCGATAGCAGAGAGTCTTGGGGGTCCACTCACGCGCGCACTTCATTTGTAAATTTTTTTGTACGACGGACAGCTTGAACTCTCGCTGATACCTCACACTCAAGTGTCGACCCCGTTTCGTGCTCAGCCCAAGCTAAGATTAATTGAAGATATGAATTTCTAAAAAGAAATGAAAGAATACAAATTCTCAATTGAACATTATTATCAATTAAAGAATAACAAAAAAAAAAAGGAATAGAACAAAGAATAATAAATATGAACACTCCACTGCACTTAGAATTTTCATAATACTGATCAATCAACCAATATTTTTAAAAAATATGCTTTTTTTTACAATAGATATTTATAGACTGCTTAATGACCGAGTGTATCGTTTTATCATAATGTCAGCTTTTTATAAACAACCTGCTACTATGAGATCAAAAAAAATATATAAAAGGATTTTATATATAAAGTATAATAAAGATGTAAGACCTTGTATACTAAATAAATTTTTTCGTTCGATATTAAAGGAAAAATGGACGTATTTAAACAAATAATAAAAATAGTACTTACATATAACTAACGTATATCATATAAGTAAATATAGTTATTATTAGCTTTCAAATGTTGGTAGGAGAGAGCCATTATCTTTATTTCACTTGCTTATTGAGAGTAGGAAGTCCTGCCATAATACAAAATATCTTATAAAAGAATCATTATAGCTATAATAATAATAAACACAAACACACATTGGGCTGCCAACGCCTCTCAGCTTAATAAGTCGCATCTGTTTATGCTGCCCCTCCCCATCATGGGGGGTATAATAAAAGTACATATATATAATTAACTTTAATATTCTAATAAAATTTTTATAATTAATTTTATTTAATATAATATATTCATTTAATTTAATTAGTTTTATTTTCGCTCATCGTATATCAGTTTATGATTTTGAAAATACAATAGTACGAAAAAAAATTATTTATAATATTATAATACTATCTATATAATTTAGGTTTATATAAGATAATATATGACATATATATATATATATTAATAATAATTTCACTTATATAATTAAATATAATTAATCGTTGTTATTGTGGATAGTAGTAATTTAATTATTTCAGTTTTATTATTTAATTAAATATAATAATATATAACCTATTGTAAGATCCTATTTTTAATGTATCAAACGCTGCAGATAAGGGAATGATTTTAATTCAAAATCTAGTTAAACAAGGTACAAAAATATATATGAGTGATATCCTTTTCAAAATCGTTGCGCTTGACAAATTCTAGAAATATATTTTGCATAAAAATATATGTAATCAATTAATTTATATGTGAAGTTAGAGAAATTAAATCCAGCTTAATAATTTTTATAATTAGTGTAGATTAGGATGAATCGATATATTTATATTAGAGGTAGAGAAGGAAAAGGTTATAATTACTATCATAGCAATGCCAGAATGACAAGCAGCTTAACGAAAAATAGTTAGCCACTGGCTTATACTCCACCTTAACAGAGATATATTACCCTCACATCACTCACATAGTATATTCGTTGTGACAACGCTCTGTGCGCAACAAAAAGAACTCTGGAGGGACGGGGCGTGGATACACAAGAGAAGCTCATTGCGAAGGATCTCAACAAGACAGACGCTTCAGCTGGTAGGTTTGGCAGAATCCTCCTAGAAATCCTAATCCATAACGTGCAGGAAGTCAGCAGGAGACTACTACTGTTGTTGGACAAGTTCGTAGAGAGTATTGACGATGGATAGCTCTGTAAAATCGAGGATCCATAAAGGTCACAGCTCACTCTAGTACAAACTATACTAACAATATGACAATATACCACCCAATCTGCAATTAATTGTGTTATGAACCTATTAAAAAACAAAGACAATTTCAGCGTTGTATATATTAGTAATCCAATCGCCGGCGGAAAAAAAAACCGAAAAGGATGTAAAACCGCACCGCGATCCCATCCAACCCACATAAATACAATTAAGATTGTCGAGGTCCAGTTGATGTTGCAGATATTGCAGGCGTATCAAGAAATACAGAAGAGCCAGCAACCTTCGGTCGAAAATAACTCCCGGCGCCAAACATTTCGTTCGCAAATTCAATGTAAGTGGTACTACGTGAAACATCCCACTCGGGTTGGTTGACTAACGGATATCTTCAAATGCTATCGAGTATATCCGAAATCTTTTTTAAGCTGGCCTGTTGCAAACAGAACACCAAGATATGGAATGAGTATAGACATTTCCTTGATATCCCTCAAATATGGAGGTGATGATGTGAATAAACCCATATATAAGTATGACGATTGATGGAACTCGAAGCCGATAGATTTAAGAACGAAGCGACTGTATGGAAAACTTGAATGGGTCCAAGATATTTACACACAAAAGTATAAATATCTTGTAGTGAGCATGTTAATCTATAACTACGTTAGAGCATAGTAACAACTCCATATCATAGAGAAGTGATACGGTTGGAATGATCTATAGCTGGAAGCATTCTCTGTGGGTCTGCTTTAGACTCTACAATATTATCGCTTATGCCTAACATTCATGCTAGTAATACTCCGCTTCGTTGATAAGTCCCAACTTTTATGCAGTTAGTCAAGAGAAACACTGAGAAGAAAGTATAAATACAGAAACATGTAGAATTGTTACAAAAAGCTCATTTAATGAAAGATTATAAAGAAAGGAAAGATGTTGCCCACTGAGTTATTGCTTAATAATTGATTGATAGTTTAGAGACTAATAGTTCCAGAATGAATGTAATAAAGAATGTCTAATTGAGTGCGAGAAAAATTTCATTTAGTAATATGCTGTGTATCCGTAAAGAGGTTCAAGATCGAGTGGATAAAACTGCATATAATAATTAGGGCGTAATATTAATAGCAGGTAACCCAGGGTTCTATGTAATCATCCCTTTGAGAGCAGTTAGTAATAATGTGGACAAGGTATATTATATATATATAAAAAAATATTATATCACCGCGAAAATAAGGAAAGATAAGATAAATATAATCCCATTTGCCGAAATAGTTTGATTACCTCAGTCATACCAAATGTCCACCATGCCCACAAGACATCCAATAATTAGTCAAACTACATAATTTAATAACTACAATGAAGTAGGGTTGTTTGTTGATCACTGAACTAAAGCCAATCTCACTAACTAACCCCAGCTGTCGACTGTAACATTCATCATAAGATAGAATAACTAGAAATAATATCTAATGATGCAACTACCCAATATCATCAAGAATGATATATATAACTAACCGTGATTATGAATATATCATCTAAATTACATAGATTAGCTACCCAATACTAAAGGAATCCGGAACGAGCAACTGAATAAACCAATACAAAGAAATCAAATGGCTTCATATCAATTATATGGAGTTTGAATAACTCCCATTGCTCCAGGAAAAGTAAAAGCATAACATGATGTGCTTGTGTAATAGCCACTCATGTATTATATTAATGTGGCAAATACGGATATATTTGATATAGCATATTAATTATATAGTAGTAATTGCTACCTATAGAACAAAATCTAATGTCTAAATACTATATATTCAGTGTAAAGATATAAGTATATGATCATTTAATTAAGGGGACGTATTATAGGCCATATATATAAAGTGGCTCGAAGCCAATACCTTTAATGCACAACCAAGAATACAGGCCCGGGCAAAATGAACATAAGGAAAAGATGACCCATACATAGAAGGATTGAGGATATACTCGCGTAGGTTAATCTTATATGGCATAGGAAGTAACCTCATTACAATAGATAAGCTACAAACACTATATAACAAATTAAGGAATTAAGTAGTATACGAATAATAAGGGAGCTTATAGGGGAATTGAGGTCGAGTAGAGAAGGACCCTTGATAGAGGTTTATAAGTATAGGTATATATTACTGCAGGTAGATATTCTCTGACTATAATAATTATTGTTCACCAAACGACATCAAGTCTCATGATGCCCCCCAATTAACAATCTTACGAGAGAGCCCTCTAACTAGCTAATAACCATGGAACATCAGAGGGTCATATACGTATAATTAGTACAGTAATTTAGATAGAATACAATTACCACACTTTTATTAATAATTACTAAGATACAATTTTGGGAAAATCTCACCCCGTCCGTAACTTCCGATCAAATCATTTATGAAAAACGAACCAGAACCTAAGTTATAGTTAAGTAAAGTGAAAACAGGAAAAGAAACCAGAAGAGATAGATTTGTAATATATAGATGCAGCAGAAAACACTATTATACATTTTCTATATTATTGCTTACGAAATATTGATAAGAGTTCCCCAACAATCACTTGCTATTAGCCAGCAACCACACGCCTACCATATATATATTAATGAGAGAGCATAAATACCATACTAGGGCACCTATTCATATAAATCCTGTGTAGACTTACAGAGCAGATAGAGTATACCTCTATATCAGCCATGTTAAGCCTTCTGTTTAAGATATCAAAAAAAAAAAAGTCCAATCTTTTTACTCCAATATCGATATATATAATATATAGTGCACTTGAATAGAAGGTGTCGATCCCGTTGAGGCAATATGATTCATTATCTTGTAATGTGAACATGATTGGCATTAAAATCCCCACCCAGTTAAACCCACTGGACTTTTTTTTTATTATTATTAACTGGCTTTTTACCAGCCCTGAATATTTAATACTCATACCAATGGTGAGTCCAGTGCAACTTGAGAGAAAATTAAAAATATATTTTACACGAAGGAAACAAACTCCAACTGGATATCTTACCTTGTTGTTTATTCATTTTGCTTATGAATGAGAAAACTTTGTATATGAGGTTGTTGAATAAATATACCAACACTCATACATGGCGATCAAGGGCCTACCAGACCCCCAAAATACAGGAGTTGGCACATTCAACAATATACACAATTTTCCTCCATATCTTGTAATTAATTGTTATATTTTTTTTTAGAATACGGAAATTTGTAAATCACAACCCAAAGCATATTTAATAGAAATTATTTTAACTGTAAATATAAATATATTTTGAAATAAAAGTTAAAGTATAAAGAAGAAAATTTATCTTTGACTTATTTTCTCAAAGCATGATTGTTCTTCCCTTGAAAGTCCAGCTTAAATCACAGACTTTAAATGACTGTTCTGGTCTCGTATTTTGTTTTACTCAATTTTATTGACAGCTGACGGAGCTTCATTATTCATGGTTTTTTTTCTTAACACTTTAGAGATAGATACTCACACTGCCACAACTTTATTTCATTCTGTTTGATTTAAAGTGGAAACAAACTGACTATTCTTTGAAAATTTTACCTTGTTTTGCTTTGGATACTCGTTTTTTATTCTTTTATAAGTTAAAACTTGTGGTCGAAACTTTCAATTTTTAGTAATACTTCTCGCAAGACGTATGATTTTTATGATGTTGATAAAGTTAATTAATCTTAAATATTTACACCACATATATAATTCAGTGAACATCCTAAATTTCTCTTTATAAAATATGCACCCTTTTAATTATTTAAATTCACGAAGTTTTAATTCGTTTTGTTCTGCGAGTTTTAAAGCAGCTCAGAGGATAGACAGGCTTCAGTCGTCCTGATGTACAATGAATGTTGCTCTCTCTCGTTTTCAGCACATCAGACTAACCCAGTCTAGTCTAACAATTTAAACCAACAATCGTAATAATTGCAGAAAAATGAATTTTCCACGATAAATTAATTTCCTTCAATGCTTATGAATATTTGAGCAAGCTAGCTCGGGCATTTCTGTCATAATATCTTGTGTAAAATTACCTACCAATTTTGATACGAGGCTTTAACACACTTCGTCTATATGACTTTTTCCACTATAAATGTAGTCTTCACTAATCTGATGACTTGCCAAAGTTACATCCATATGAAAGAATGTCCTTAGAAATTCTAAAAAATTATTTTGATTCCATTTTGCAAAACGGAACAAATTGCTCTTAGTTTTGTTTACCAAATTGGTATTCTTTCATAGTATATAACTTTTAGATCTTCAATAGTCATTTTACTCAAACAAGAGAGAGTACACGCCACAGCCTATAATAAAAGTTAGAGCCACGATTACGTGATTGTCAGAATAATTTTTAATGTGTTAAATTATAGTTATTTAAAAGCATATTAGCTTTAGCTATTAGCTTTTTTTTATTTAATTGTGAAAAGTAAAAGAACTAATTATTTTATAATTAATTCTCTTACAATATTAAACACACCTAAGAAACAACTGTTTTTTTTTTTAGCGATGTTATTATTAATCAAGAATAATGTGATACAAGTAATGTCAATTAAGTATTAGAACGGTTGATATTTGGCTTAGTTTTAACAATTGTTTAATATTTGGTGCAGCTTCGACCAGATGCAGCATCAGTAAGTCGTGCTCCATTCAATGGTTCCCTTGCTTTTTGTTTTATTGTCACACATTCAGCGCAAAATAATACTTCTAACAGCATTGCTGAATAATTGATATGCCGATGAGGATCGAGTTAGATTATATCAAAGCTTTCCCGATAATAATACGGATAGACTCCGTCACACACAAAATCTTTCCCCAAAATGTGTTTTCGAATCATTCTTATCAAAATGTGTTGTCCTTTTATCTATATATCTGGATATATTTCCTTCATCTACACTGAAAAGGTCTTAGCACACAGATGCATTTACGTATCTGGCGATTTTTCCAAATGCAGGATAATTAGTCTTGCTGATTCTAGTGAAGTGTACTGCTGATGAAAGTGGAGCAGTTATTTGAATCTGCTGAATGAGCATTGTTGTATCTACCATTTTCTCTTCACGCTAACTGACACCCACTGATTAGTATAATTATTCTCTGGAAAAAATCGAAACATTTAATTTTAAAACTTTTACACAATTTAAGCCAGAAAAAAAGGCAAATAACCCGTAAAAGCTAATTATGGCTTTTAAACTTAATTTATATATCTTTGTGAGGGGTATTTGCTAATGATCTAAACCGGCTTTGGACTTGGGTATACTATAAAAGTTGGGAGACATTCTGAGACTCTATAGAGAAATTCTTAAAGCATTTGTTGAGAGCTTATAAAAGGATTGCTTGATATAATCAGATATAATAATCACTTCTTCAAAAAATCAAATTTTTGTTAAATCTGCTAATCAAGCAAATTTGTTTTTGAATTTTTATGACTTCAGTTACACTCTTTCATATACTCTATCTACCTTTATACCATATGTTACTTTATAATCACAGTCTCATAATATTGAAACTGCTACTTAATATATTTGAACAAATAATTGATTTTGTTTTTTGTAATGTTATTTTAGCATACATCTGTCAAACATTTTTGGAAGTTGCAGCAGAACTTTTTCGCTTTTGTTTAATAAAAAATGAGTATTAGCAGCTCTTTGTCAGAATCATTCAAAAATGAACATATATCAGCAAACCAAATCTTTTATCATATCACTTATTATATATTTCAAATCATATGTTATGAGGAATAATAATATCGCGAGCCAATTAGTCCCATATACTAGCTGACTTTTTTTGATAAGAGTATGCTCATTCCAGATCGATTATTGGATTCTATTAAAAATATTACGATTATTCTGTTCTAAATAAACTAGATCTCTAAGAGATCAAACTTCTGGATTCTTACGAGTATATTTATTTTGCCACTCAAAACGTTGCGCTAAAACATAGAATATTTTCTCTTGACTCTGAACTATAGGTACCAAAACATATTTTTTCAATTCTACCTAGGTAGAAGAAAGATATAGCACAACTGGTTTATTGGAGTGTTATTCTAAGGCTCTGCTATATTGAATTCTGGATGATAAATATATCATATCATTTCTTGCTTTTATAGCTTCTTCTACTTCTAGATAAAGTGAAAGAATTTTTGTATTTAAATACAGTATTTAACTTTTCTGTATTCTTGATAATATATATTTATTTCTTTTACTTCCTCTCAATTCTATCTTTCTTCTTTATATATAATATATATATATCTTTTTCTTTATATACTCATGCTCATATTATCTATCTTATTACTATTTCATTCTTATACTTCTATTTACTTTCCTATTACAATTATTATTACTTCTTTTATCTCAATGTATTATATACTCCAATCTACAAGAATAATAGGTATATAATCACTATATAATAATATATTATACTATATTATATATTTATATATATTTATATATTATATATATATATACAAAATTTTAAATACCTATTTATTATATATATACTAAATATATATATATCTATACTAATCTAAATATATATATATTATATTATAATATATAAATTATACAATTATTTACTATATATATAAATATATATATAATTAATATATCATATAATATAATACCTTATCATATATATATATTATATATATAATAATACCTAAATAATATACATAGACTCTAAATTTATTACTTATATTATAACTATATTATATATAAATATAAATTTTTCAAATCGCCCCCGAAAAAATTTAGCTATCGAACTTTGAGACCTAAATATAAAATATATATCATCAGTATATCATTAAATAATATATACTGGATATAATTCATATATTAATAAACCCCTAAATTTAGTTATTAATAAATAATTTAAGAAAATTTTCTTATTTGAAATTTTACTATAATATATATATGTATATATATTATATTTTAAATTATATTTATTATATAATAACTAATTATATTTATTATATATATATGATACAATAGGGGCATAGTCCTCTAGGCGGGCTGAGTTGGGCTTTCGACTTAGCCCCCGTAAAATCTATCGACTTTTAGCAATTTATGCAGTCAGAAACAACACCTTACAACACTATAATATAAAATACATTACTAATATATTATTATATACCTATATTATACTCATTATTTACATTCTAAATGGTATAATTATTATATTTATAGATAAAAAATATAATACTAATATCTATACATCATTATATATTAAAAAACACTATTATATAAATAAAATAAAATTTTATAAACATAATATTATAATTAGATTAATATATAATAATAATATTTATATATATTTTATATCAATTATTTATTATTTATTAACAACAGTGATACAATATATAGTTTATATATATATATATTCATATATATATATATATTATATAAGGAATGCCTTTCCTTTATATAAGAACACTTAAGTAAAGGAATGAATTTCCTTTATATTAGATATACCCTATAATGTAAAGGAATACTAATTTTTTAAATGGGTATTTATTTGTTTTTCAATATATAAATATATAAATATATATATATATATATATATATATATATATATATATATATTATATATATAATATATTATATATATCAAATATTAATAAACTAATATTATAAAAATTTTGATATATAGTATAATTTAAATTATAATAGTAAATACATTTATTGAAATATTTATATATATAAAAATATATAAAATAATTTAAATCAAATTATAAAATATAACAATTTCTTATAGTTCATTTCAATCTACGATTCATATACTAATACAAATAATATATTTAATATTATTATATATACTATATAGTATATATTATAATTTAAAATTTAGATAATTAGTTGAAGCTCTAGTAGTAGGGCGGCTTTATTGGACCCCCTACCTGCCCTTGAACTTTTTTGACCTTTTTTTGACCCTGACGACCTTTTTTGACCTTGAACTTTTTGGAACCTGAATTTTTTTACCTTAAACTTTTTTTGGCCTTGACCTTTTTTTGAGAACGTTGAGTAAATTTTATTGGCAACCACTGATTTTTCTGTGTGCAACCCACATTTATATATTAGGCAACCCTATTTTTTTGGCAACCCTAATATTATTGCAACCCATTTTAGAAGAGGATTGCACGCAAACTGGTTGCGCTAAAAACCGTTGTACTATGATCCATCCTAATTTTTTCCGACCCAAATTAGCCCTTTGGTTCTTCCTCTATGGGTCAATTTTGCCCAGCTAATTTTGGCCACCTTTTTAGGCGGCCTGTAGCCACTAATTTTTTTTTTATATACTCATTCGGTCTACATCTACCAGAACCCATGAAATACGGGCACATGACCATACTCAAAAAACGAACAAGAAAAAATTAATATAAGAATTCAAAAAGGCAACCAAATTAATTTACCAGGACATTGAACGCCTATTATCGGAGCAAATACGCCGCACAACACAAACACACAACAACACATACACACACGCACACACACACACATGCCACACACATAACACACACACACACACACACCTAGCTATACCCCCAGCCTCCATTATAGTCCTACACCGGCCTCCAATAGCCCTACACTAGCCTACAACTACACGTAGCCTCCACCATCCTTCACCTAGCCTTAACCCTACAAATAGCCTACACCCAGCCTACAACTAGCCTACACCTACACCTAGCCTCCACCCAAGCCTTCACATAGCTAACCACCTTCCCTACACCTAGCTCACACCCATCTTCACCTAGCCTACACCTCAACCTACACCTAGACTCCACCCAGTTCACGCTAGCGTCACTTATATCTAGCATACACGTGCCTAAAATTTTGATGCTCAACTTTTAGGCTCACTTTGATGCGTCATCTTTGTTGCATTTTTATATTGATTGATTCAGCTTTGATGATCAGATTTTTGATGGGTTCAAACTTTGATGGTTTAACAATTCACCGTAAGAAGTATCTAGGGATGTTCTATTGTATTCTATGAGTATTCTATGATTGCCAGGTGAGTGCCAATGAGTGCCAATGAGTGCCAGTGAGTGCCAATGAGTGCAAGTGAGTGCCACATAGTGCCAATGAGTGCCAACGAGTGCCAACTGAGTGCACTTTTTTCAAGCCTTTTTCTAGCCTCCCTGAGCCTAGAATAGCCCTAATATGGGTTTCTACCCCAGGTTATCAGGTATGAGGAATCGATTGGTGTATATTACAGAGTTGCTAGGATGCTTTCCCTACTATGAGTTACGTCTTTTTCTACACTATGAGCTATTATTATATATATAATTATTATATATATATATATATATATATATATATATAATTATATATATATTATTATATATTATATATATATATATATATATATATATATATATATATAATATTTATATATATATAATTTTACTTACACACGCCACACACACGCACAACCGCTAGGCTACTTATCCGTACATACACTCACCCTTAGACACCTGCACACACACACACATAGACATCTTACACTATGCGCACTTATAACAAACATGATGGGGGGGGTTTTTACTTAATTACAAAAACAAAATACATATGACACCTTATACGCACATTCACTGACACTTAATCACATATGACACTTATAAGCTTTCACTCTCACATAGCACTTACACTAGCCATATACACTTGACACTCAGCACTCACCATGGCACTTACACTTACATACATACGCACTATGACACTTATAAGCACTTACACTAGCCATAAACACTTACACAGCCATAATCCTACACACACAGATACACTTACACTTACACTCACACACTCGATATTTTGATGCCTCAAATTTGATGCCTCAGCATTGAGCCTCAGCATTGATACCTCAACTTTGAAGGGATTGATCCCGCAGCATTGATGCATTTTCTACCTTTTCTTAACCTTTTTCTACCTACATCAATAGAACAGAGCTAATAGATGTCTTCCCATAAGTCATAAGCTGACCACAGGGCGCAGCATTCCTCATATCCGCGCATTGTCTGGCAAACACCCGGACACGTGGAGTGCGACACCGCGTTCCGCGCGGCTGGCGCCCGCATAGGTGCAGCGCACATATTTTCCCGCGTTCCCTGCCGCGTACGCCCGCAGGCGCAATATTCATGGGGATGAAAAATATATATACTATGATCATTCAATTTTTATTTCATACTTAAAAACATTTCAAACGAATTCTTTTTCAATATACTATGAGTCCATTCATTTTTTTTCTACTTAACACATTTTTATTAAAAACATTTTCGCCAAACCTAAAACTGTACTCATTAAGGAACATCTTTTTAATATTTTACTTAAATACTTTTTAATTTATAAATTTTTAAAAATTGTATGTAAGAAAGAAAAAGCCAGAAGTATATATATATATAACATTTTATTTTACTACAATTGTACGAAATTTTATTAAAAACATTAACCATTACATACCTTAAAGCAGTAAATAGTAATCATAGAGGTTTTACCTACACTAGGGATTAGTAATGCTTTTGTTTTACTGCTTTACTGCTTTAATTCTCTGCTTTACGGCTTTAACTAATATTTATTAAAATTACATATTGAAACAGTAATAGTTAAATCATAGGGTGTTCATAGCAACAAGGGGTTGTATGCTTTTTGTTTTACTGCTTTACTGCTTTAACTCAAATGTTTTTACTGGTTAAACTCATATTTTACTGATTTACTGCTTAACATCATATATTTATTAAACATTCACTACAAATTAGTTGTACATCATTTTAATCAATAGCTGTGTAGTATGCAATAACTTTATATTGTATGCTTTGTTTTAAAGTAACTATAAATTTTCCAGCAAGCTGATTTCTACACTTCTTTACTCACACATGACATTAAAACCATTAAGCAGTAAATTCAGTAAATCAATAGAGGTTGTTTACATAACAACAAGGGGATTAGTTGCTTTTGTTTTTACTGTTTTACTGCTTTAAAACTATATGTTTTACTGCTTTAACTCATATTTTATTAACACATTATGTTTTCTTTTATTCTTATTTTATTTTCTTTTTCCATAATTTGATGTGGCTGGAAGATATTTTTGCAATTCTTATTTTTCTTATTATACTTAGTGTTATTCACTTCATGCCTATTGTTATTTGACACCATACACCACACCACACACCACACACCACACACACCACACACACACACACATTACACTTATACGAATAACGTATAATTTAATTAAACATTTTATTTATTTTATTATTATACTTAGTGGTTTTTACTTCAGGCCTTTGTTTATTATTATTTAGAGCACACATACACACACACACACACACCACACATACACACACATACACAGCATAACGTATAATTTTAAAAAATTTTAATGTTTTAAATTTTTTACAGTGTAAATTTATATTACTCATTCAATATAACTAAAATTAATTTCAAAGTTTCTTAAACTCTATATAATCAATCATTTATTTTGACAGATTTTATTATTAAAACTGTTAATACTTTTTGTTTTATAAATTTTATAAATAATCAAGTTTTATAATAACTTTTACTAAAATTTTATGAAATTTTATTAACAAAACATATATATTTAACGTACATTAAAGAATAAATCAGTAAGATCAGTGAAGGCCAGCCCGTAGCACCCTCTACCACCAAGCCTATGCAGTTTGTTCTATTGACTTACTGCTTTTACACATCTTTAGCCATGTAAAGTATAAAAATTATATAATAGTTCTTCTCTCTAACATACATGGGTATTTTATTAATAATCATTCTAAGTTTTTTTATTTAAAAATACAATTTTCACTTCATTTATATTATTCGCTTGATGTTAACTAAAAATATTTCAAAGTTTTTTAATATTCGGATTTTCTTTATTATTATTATTATTATCTATGTACATTTGCAATCCAACACGAGAAAACACAACCCGCACTCCTTACAGATACGAAAATGACCTCTCTCTGTAAAAGTGTTGAAATAACTACTTTAGGGCCTAAATTTAGGATAATTCTTTTTGTATCTCGGGGCGATTTAGGCCTAATTCAGGTCAAAATATATTTCAAATGTTTTTAAATATGTGCAATACTACTGTTAGGCCTAAAATTTAGGCCTAATTTAGGATAAGCCTTTTTTTGTATCCCATGCCGATTTAAGCCTAATACCAGGTCAAAAGGTACTTCCAGTATAGACAAGAATCGAGAATCATGTTATTATTATTTTATAAATATAATTTCAAAACTGAAACATGCTGGATCGTTAAGATCCTTAAAGCAGGTAAGAAGGAAATGTTTACCTTTCCTGTGAGTGGACCGAGTAATCCTTATCTCTATATGACTGTACATGTGATTGGCCGAGAATTATTTTATCGCTTTTTGGTTTAGTATGTAAAAACATGTTTTTTTCATATCCTGAACCTGGGGTTCGTTTATTTAAACTCTTACATCATGTAAAATATTTATTTAAGAAGTAAAAATAAGGATAATAAAACTTTAATATATAATTAGAATTTAATAATCTTATCTTACAATAATTTTATTATATATATATACTATATATAATTATATATATATATATATATATATATATATTATATAATATATATATATATATATATATATATATATATATATATATATATATATATTTATTAATATATATATATTATATATATATATATATAATATATATTATATTATATTATATATATATATATATATATATATATATACAGGCTAAAATTAATATATACAGAGTGTTAAATATGTTTACAATGATTTTATATATATAGTTATAAGGTTCAATTAATTATAATACAGGAAATATTAATTATATATAAACAGATAGTTACAATTTACTTCATAGAAATATGATATTTTAATTTAAAATTAATTCCATAAATTTTTGCAAATATGCCAATCATTTATATCATTATCGATGATATAGTTTCGTATCTCAATAATACCTTCACACATACGTATAAAGTTCCCGCTCAGATATCATAGTAAATTTTACATTCGGGGTCACCTGCATAAATACTTTCTTGCCATTGTTTTTCTAAGTAATAAAATGAAATTTCTGTACGTCTATAGGAAATTAGGTCAAGCGATCGATGAATGGGGCGGTAAGGATATCGAATCAGGGTTTTCCTTAATGCGTAGTATTCTTGGTTATAACATGTAATGAATTACGGTTACGTAATTAGATAACACATATGTCTTCTTCAGCCGCATTAACATTCGCTTACGCACCTCTAACATATATTTCAGCTGCGTTTAGGCTGAAATGAGAATCCAATGAATGCTGGTTTTCAAATATCTGTTGTTTCATTATTCTCTCCCTTAATACTAACTTCCAACTGATAATGTTTTGATGTTTATAAAATGCTTAGAGTGTGCTTATCGTGGTTCCTTCGCACGGCTAATAAATGTTCGGTCCAGTTTTTAAAGCTGATTTGGTTAAAGTATTCTGTAAGCACTCTTCGTGTGATTACATATACAATGTAATTCATCTGTACTCATGAAATACGCTTTGTATTATAACATGGTGATTTGGTAGTACACTTGAAAAATTCATCAATCCGGGTTTTTCTTTTTATATAAGAATGAAACCCTACTTCGGGATCTTGATTTTCCACTGGACAATGTCTTGTATTGAAGGTATATCATGTTAAGGTGAATATGATATACAATATGTGAAAATAGAACCACTTTTTATTACAAATCAGAGACTTGTGCACCGCTTATACGACAACAACGAGTATATTTTTAAATGAGTTTTGGGATCTAAAACACGCATACTCAAATATAATTTTCATTCCAATTTTTGCAATGTAAACCTACGGCTATGAAAAACAAGTTTTTACGAACATAAACCCAAAAAGCGATAAATATTCTCGACAATCACATACGAGGTATATAGAGATAAGGATTACCTCCGTCCCACCAAGAAGGTAAGACATTCCTTCTTACCATGCTTAAAGGATCTTTACGGTATCCGCTGTTTCAGTTTGAAAATAATATTTATAATAATAATATACATTGATTCTCGATTCTTGTCTATACTGGGATTACCTTTTTGAATGGTTAATTAGGCTTAAATCTGAAGCCTGGATACAAAAGGCTTTACCTAAATTTAGGCCTAATTATTAGGCCTAACGTAGTTTATTGCAGCCACATTTTACAGAAAGCGGTCAGTTTTGAATAATATTTTGACTTGAATTAGGCCTAAAAATCGCGCCGGGATAGCAAAAAGGATATCCTAAATTTGGCCTAAAGTAGTTATCCTACAACATTTTACAGAGAGAGGTCAAGTTTCGTATCTGAAAGGAGTGCGGATTGTTGTGTTTTCTCGTGATGGATAGTCATGTAAGCAATAGATAATAATAATTAATAATAAAGAAATCCGAATTATTTAAAAACTTTGAAATTTTTTAGTTAACATCGAATAATATAATGTAAGTGAATAATTGTTATTTTTAAAATAAAATTAGAATGAGCTTACATCCACACATGTTATGTTAGCAAAGAAGAACTTATTTTGTTATTTTTTACTTATTAACATGGCTTAAAGATGAATGTAAAGCAGTAAGTCAATAGAACAAAACGTGCATAGCTTGGTGTAGAGGGGTGCTAGGGCCTGGCCTTTCATGATTTACTGATTTATTGCTTTAAGGTCGTAAAATATAATTTTTTTTAATCAAAATTCATAAAAGTTTAGTAAAAGTTATTATAAATTGATATTATAAACTTATAAACAAAAAGTATTAACAGTTAATAATAATTCTTTGTCATAAGATAAATGATTTGAATTTTTATTAGAAATTATTTTAAAGAAACTTTGAAATAATTTTAGTTATATTTGAATGAGTAATATAAATGTCGTGTTTAATTAAACATAAAATGTTTTTTTAATAATTATACGTTATGTGTGTAGGTGTGTTGTGTATGTGTGTTGTGTGTGTGTGTGTGTGTGTGTGTGTGTCATGTGTGCTAATAATAATAAATAGGCCTGAAGTCAAATAACACTAAGATATAATAAAAATAAAAATAAAATGTTTTATTAAATATTATTTCGTTATTTATTTTATGTAGTGTAAGTGTGGTGATGTGTGTGTGTGTGGTGTGTTGTTGTGTGTGTATGTGTGTTCTAAAATAAATAGACATGAATGTAATAACATAAGTATAGGATAATAAATAGATAATAAAAATAATAATAAATAAAAGTAAATATAAAATACAATAAAAGAATAAAAGAAAACATAATGTTTATAAATATATGATAAAGCAGTAAAGCATGAGTTAAAGCAGTAAAGCATAGGAGGTTAAAGCACTCACAGTAAAAAAAAAGCATACTAAACCCCTTGTTGTCATGTAACACCTCTATTGATTTTACTGATTTACTGCTTTAGGTATGTAATGTTAATAATATGTGAGTTAAAGCATAAAACCTATTAGTTAAAGCAGTAAAACAGTAAAACAAAAGCATACTAATCCTTTTGTTGTTATGTAACAACTCTATTGATTTACTGATTTACCGCTTTAAGGTATGTAATGTTTAATAAATATGTGAGTTAAAGCAGTAAGACATAGAGTTAAAGCAGTAAACAGTAAAACAAAAGCCATACTAATCCCCTTGTTGCTTTGTAACACTCTATTGATTTACTGATTATGCTTGTTAAAGGTATGTAATTGTTTATAATATATGAGTTAAAGCAAGCTAAAAACATATGATTAAGCCAGTAAAACATGAGTTTAGCAGTAAATGCAGTTAAGCAGTAAACAAAAAAGCATACTAACCCTTGTTGCTATGTAACCAGTTTGATTATCTGATTTACTGCTTTAAAGGTATTAATTTTAATAAATATTAAAGCTGCCGTAAAACATATGAGTTAAAGCAGTAAAGGCAGTAAAACAAAGCATACTAATTCCTTAGGTGGTTAGGTAACACTCTATTGATTTACTGATTTACTGTTTAGGGTATGTAATATAATGTTAATGTTTTTAATAAATTTCGTATAATTGTAGTAAAATAAAATGTGTTATGATATCAGATGACACTCTGGATATTATATAGTAGATTTAAATCGTTTAAAAATTTAAATTAAAGAAGTATTAAGTAAAATATAAAGATGTCTGTAATGAGTTAACAGTATTTAGGTTCGCGCAAAATGTTTTTAATTATAAAATTGTTAATTATTGAAAATAAAAATGAATGAATCATAGTATATTTGAAGAAATTCTTTGAATGTTTAGTATGAATAAAAATGAAATTGACTCATAGTATAATATATTTTTTCATTCCGGCAGGAATATTGAGCCTGCGGGCGTACGGCGGCGGGCGGGAACGCGGAAATTTGCGCCTGCGGGAGCTCGCGGCGGGCGGGAACGCGGTTGGTGCAATCCTGCGGGTGCGGGGTTGCATGTCTTTCACGCGGAGGGCGCATGCTGCGCCTGGTGTTCCAATTATGACTAGGGGAAAGACATAATATTACACGCTCTGTTGCTATGATGTGGTAGAAAGGTTAGAAAGGTTAGAAAATGCATCAATGCTGCGGGATCAATCCCTCAAAGTTGAGGTATCAATGCTGAGGCATCAAATTTGAGGCATCAAAATATCGAGTGGCGAGTGTAAGTGTAAGTGTATCTGTGTGTGGTAAGTGTATATGGGCTAGTGTAAGTGTCTATTGGCTAGTTGTAAGTGCTTAAAGTGTCATGAGTCGCGTAATGTATGTAAGTGTAAGTGCTATGGTGAGTGTGAGTGTAAGTGTAAGATTAATTAGTGCTAGTGTAAGTGTCCTTGGAGATGTGAGTGCTTTAGTGTCATAGTGTGTATAGTGTCAAAGTGGAATGTGCTGTATAAGTGTCATAAGTGTTGTGTGTATAAGTGACATAGTGTGTATAAGATGCATAGTGGGTAAGTGTCTATGTAGTGTGTGTGCAGGTGTCTAAGGGTGAGTGTATGTACGGATAAGTAGCCTAGCGGTTGTGCGTGTGTGTGTGTGTGGCTGTGTGTAGTATATATATTATTATATATATTATATATATATATTATAATATATATATATATTTATATACATATATAATATTATATATATTATATATTATTTATTAATTTTACAATACATATATAGGCTATAAGTGTTAGAAAAGACTAACTCAAAGTAGGAAGCATCCTAGCAACTTGTAATATACCCCAATCGATCAGCTTATGACCTAGGGGTAGACACCCATATTAGGGCTATTCTAGCTTAAGGGGAGCTAGAATAAGGCTTGAAAAAGTGGACTCAGTTGGGCACTTATGTGGCACTCAGTTGGCCTATGTGGCACTCAGTTTGGCACTATGTGGGCCATTCACATTGGCACTCATTTGGACTCACTTGGCATCATTGGTACTCTTGCACTCACTTGGCACTCCTGGCACTCATAAGAATACTCATAGAATACTAATAGAACATTCCTTGATACTTCTTACGGTGATTGGGAACCATCAAAGTTGAACCATCAATAATCTGGTCATCAAAGCGATCATCAATATACGTGTACAAAGATGATCGTCATGCAAGTGAGCCCATAAAAGTTTGCCATCAAAGTTAAGGGGCACGTGTAGGCTAGGTATAGGAGTACGCTAGGTGTAGGCTAGTTGAAGGCTGGGTGGAGTCTAGGTGTAGGTGTGGTGTAGGCTAGGTGAAGGATGGGTTGAGGCTAGGTGTAGGTGGGTGTAGGCTAGGTGAAGGCTGGGTTGAGGCTAGGTGTAGGTGTATGGCTAGGTGAAGGCTGGTGGAATTAGGTGTAGGTGTAGGCTAGGTGAAGGATGGGGGAGGCTAGGTGTAGGTGTAGGCTAGGTGAGGCTATGTGGAGGCTGGGTGTAGGACTATATGGAGGCTGGGTGTAGGCTAGGTGTGTGTGTGTGTGTGTGTGTGCGCGGCGCGCGTTGTGTAGATGTTGACAGAATATCAAAAAAATAGGCTAGCCCCTAAATGGGTGGCCAAAATTAGGGTGGGCCAATTGACCCATGAAGACCAAAGGGTGGGTCGAAAAATTAGGGTGGACAGACGTAACGGTTTTGCTTGCGAACCGTTTGGCTCAACACCTTCTTCGAAGGGTTGCAAAATTTAGGGTTGCCAAAAAAAAGGGTTGCCAAAAAAAATTAGGTTGCCAAAAAATTAGGGTTTGCCAAAAAAAAAAAGGTCAAAAAGGTCAGGCCAAAAAAAGTTAAGGTAAAAAAATTCAGGTTGCCCCAAAAAGGTCAAGGTAAAAAAGGTCCGCGGTCAAAAAAAGGTAAAGGTCAAGGTCACGGGGGTCCAATAAAGCGCCTACTAGCTGAAGCTTATTCAGAACAAATCGAAAGCTAGACAGAACAACTGGACACTCAATAAGAAAAATGTGATTGAAAAATAAGAAAAATTTTACAATAATTGGAACTATACGTTTATGTGGCCAGCAAGGTCTTGCAATAAGGGGATCAAGGAGCTCAAGTGACTCTGGACATATTGAATTATCAACTCCAGCTGAAAATGACGGAAATTTAGAAGCCTTCTTAGGTTTTCGAGCAAATGGAGGTGAACAGGTTTTGAAGAACCACTTACATCTATCGTCCAAAAATTCAATGTATACAAGTCCGATGATAAAGAATGAAATCATACAGTCATATAGTCAGCTTATACAAAGGATGCATATTTAGATAAAGTTATAAATAATTTTTTTTTTTTCAGTTTTAGCTGATAAAACAATGGATATTTCCAAACAGAAAGTTTTCACTTTGTGTAAGTAAGGTACGCGGTGATGGAGGTGATACTCCTTTTTACTTTAAGAGAGGATTTTTTATCATTTGTTCCGGTTTATGTATCTCAGGGAAAGCATTGGCAATGTAATTTTGGAGAGACTTCGGCTATCTTGATTTAAAACTCGAAAATTTAAGAGGCAAGGAAATTGATGGAGCCTCTTCCATTGAGAGTCGACTCGAGGAGTGCATCTGTTATTCGGAATGATATTCTAAAGCTTATAAACACATTGGTGTAGCACATTGTTTTAAATCTATGTCTCTCAGACTCTTCTAAAATTCAGGCAATTCGAAACGTCTTAGGAATCATCTCTGAAATATGCACTTTTTTTCGATCGAGTCCGAAGCATACAAAACTTCTGGAAGATAAAATAAAAGAATAGTTTCCTAGTAACCAAAATAACAAGTGGATCAAAAAGATGTGCGAGACCAGTGGTGTGAACGGCATGAAGCGGTTTCCTTTTTAAAGAGAACTCTTTGAAGCCATACTTGCGTCATTTGGCAGAAATAAAGGTGGCCTGGTGATTATCAACGAAGCTACTTCGGTTGTTAAATTCAACAGTAATTTAGAATTTTAATAATAATTATACGTTTTAAAGTAAATTTCTTGGAATAACTACACCTTGTCAAAAACAGTTACAAAGTGTCCATTTGGATATTGTCAGTGCAATAAACTTAGTGTAAGACTTATTCACTTCTCGATTTAAAGAAGATCATAAATGCAGACACATAGTTAAAACCATTTTTACGCAGTAAAATGTATACACAGCTTAGATATTGAATATAAACAATTTCCAAAGAACATACGAAGTTCGAGAAACTCGTTTGTAATGTCCTAACATCAGAATCCCGAATCAATATTTACCGCATCTCAGTTTTTATTCGGTTTATTGATGATCTGATTTTTCGTTGAACTGATCGATTTCTCTCGCTGAAAACCATATCATTTCACTTCAGTATTTTTTACCAGAAAATGCAATGTACCTTATAACCATATTGAAAAAAGAATCCTCTTTTTTTATAAGACGACCTTCCAGACCCTCACGAGGAATTCACTAAAAGGAGCAGTGGTGTATCTGGCAGCGTAAATGGTTGTTAGAAATGAAATAAACCTGCCATCTGGTGCTTTGGCTACAGTATGACAGAGGGGTTACCTAACATTGCTTACTCTCCTGAATTCTTAGGCATATGTGCCTGTATCCACCACAACGTATGAGAAAAAAACTTTTCGACATTAAGGGGTCTGAAAACGTATTTACGGAATAGTGTTGGAGAGGACCGCATTACAGGTCTTGCTTTTCTGTCAATTCATCGAGATCTCAGCACAGAAGTCAGCATGAAAATATTTTGAATCACCTCAGTCAAAGAAAAAGAAAAGAAACTGAAATTGACCTTATAAACGATGGTAAGAATTCTTATGAGAATTATATATATATATATATATATATACTATATATATTTAATATATATATATTATATATATATATATATATTATTATATATATATAATATATATATATATATATATATTATATATATATATATATGGTCAGCCTCCCGAAAGCAAAATGCATACTAAAAAACTATAAAAGCTACAGGAAAATAATAAAATTTTATTAATCAAGAGACTTTTTATCCAAAAAAATTAAAAACCAAAATAAAAAATAAAAATACTCTTTTGAAAAATTAAAATTGTTAAATGTTTGGGAAAATCTGTAGAATAATGATCGTTTTTTTTTGGAAGAACGAAGGAGCTCTATCTATGGCGCTTCGAGGAACGTCAAAGTTGCAAAATGTCGATTTTTTTTAACTAAAGATATCCAGGGTAACACATCAAGATGGACAGAGTTCGGGTT